>PVIR01004831.1:20231-76346 GCA_004026965.1 Petromus typicus | reverse complement strand
TTGTGAAATAGAAAATGCTCAATGTAAAATAAGGTGAAAGGGAACAATGTTGAGATTGTAACAAAAAAGTAAGGAAACAAATTTTATGTATATGGGGGGGTGGTAGGGTGGGTAGGGCTATGGGAAAAAATGAGAATTAAGTTGTGTCTTATACTGGTACAAATCCCCATTATGGAGTGTAATCATGATGTGTATATTTAATGTACCAATAAAGATTAAAAAATAAATAAATAAAAATAAAAATAAAAACCTTCTAACCATTTTTGAAATATATATTATTACTAAGTATAGTCACCCCACAGTGCCGTAGGACACTAAAAACTTATTCCTACTATCTGTAATTTTATACTCTGTCCAACCTCTTTTCAAACCTCCCCTTCCTCCCTGCCATTTTTTTTGGTTTTTTTGAGACAAGGTCTCGCTTTTGTGGTTCAGGCTGGCCCTGAGCTCAACCTTCAACTCACATCACAGCAATCCTCCTGCCTCTGCCTCCCGAGTGCTGGGATTACAGGCGTGAGCCACCATGCCCGGCACTGTGGTATGTGGTACTGGTTGCTGCTGGGTGTGAGTCTCCACCCCTAGTATTGTATGTGGTTACTGGGGATCGAACCCGGGTCCTTGCACTTGCAAGACAGGCGCCGGAACCACTGAGCTAAATCCCAGGCCTCTCCCTGCCTTTTCTAGCCTCTCATCACCACCATTCTACTTCTATGTGATTAACTTTTTAGATTCTACTAATCAGAGAGACCAGGTGGTTCTCTTTCTGTGCCTGTTTTATTTTGTTGAACATGTCTTCCAGGCTCATCCATGTTGCTGTTAATAACAGAATTCTATCTTTTTATGGGAAAATAGAATTCCATTGCATAATTATATAACTGTTAAACATTCATCTGCCCATGGACACTTATTTTGGCTAGTTGATGCTGTGATAAACATGTAAGTACAAGTAACTCTGACATATCAAGTTCATTTCCTTTGGCCATATTACCAGTAAAGGGGTTGCTACAACATATAATAATTCTATTTTTAGGTACAGTGCATGGGAATTGTTCTTTCTCGGTAGGTTCCCAGAATCTTTTATTTCTCATTATTTTTTATTATAACCATTCTAACAAACATAAGGTGCTATTTCATTAGGTTTTGAGTTGCATTTCTCAATGATTTGTGATAAATTGTTTGTTTTTTTTTTTTTTAGGTTTTTTTGAGACAGGGTCTCACTTTGTGGTTCAGGCTGGCCCTGAGCTCAGCCTCAAACTCACATCACAGCAATCCTCTTGCCTCTGTCTCCCGAGTGCTGGGATTACAGGCGTGAACCACCACGCACGGCACTGTGGTATGTGGTACTGGTTGCTGCTGGGTGTGAGTCTCCACGCCCAGTATGGTATGTGGTTACCAGGGATCGAACCTGGGTCCTTGCGCTTGCAAGACAGGCGTTGGAACCACTGAGCTAACTCCCCGCCCTGTGATAAATTTTTTTATATATCTGTCAGTTGTTATGTGTTTTTTAGAAATGTTTTCGTAAGTACTATGTCCACTTCAATTGGATTATTACATTCTCTACTAAGATATTGTAAAATTGGATTTCCACATGTGAAAGAATGAAAGCAAATACCTATTTTTCACCAATTACAAAAACTAACAAAATAAATTAAGAATTTGAATTTAAGATCTAAAACTATGGAAGTAGTTATTAAAGAAAAGAGATTTAAGTCACACTAAGAAAATCTTGCACAGGAAAGAAAACAATGAAAAGACAACTTACAGAATAAGAGAAAGTGTTTACCAAAATGCATCTGACATGAAGTTATTACCCAAAAGATATAAGGAATGCAAGAAACTCAATAAATACTGATTGTTGTATGACAGCTTTACATCTTGAAATGTTTCTGAATTCCTCTGTTAATCCAAAATTTTCTTTAGGTGGTATCGATAGGCTTTCTACATATATGAACAGGTCAGTTGCAAGCAGGGATAATTTAACTTCTTCCTCTCAATTTGCATGTCTCTTACTTCATTTTCTTGTCTAATTGTTTTGGCTAGAGATTCCAGTACTTTTGAATAGAAGTGGTAAAAGTGAACTCTATTTTTAAACATATTGAAGTGTTTAAATTCCTAATGTATCTGCCTCTATTATCTTTGGTTACTGGATTTTAGATATTGTTTTGTATTCATCAGATTGGTAAAATTTAATTTTTAAACCTACCAAACATACTCAAGAACTTTTTTTCAAAAGGACCATACCATGAAAACAAATTTTTAAAAATACACCTTTCAACTTTTCAAACTACTAAACTTCCTTCTTTGCTGCATGAAGTCTACTATATATGGAAAACTCCCCAAACACATCTGACTTTTCCCCACTGCAACCAACACCTGCTTGGTTGCCAGGATTAGATTTAGAGAAATACTCTGTCATTCCCTCCATCTTCCTAGGAAGTGTAATTGGAGGTTATAATTCTATATGTGAACTTTCCCCTTTGCTCTGTAGTCTTATTTAGGTCTTTTATCAGAAATATATTATGCACTTACTCCTTTTAGTTTTCAGGAACTTCACAAAATTATATATGACTTATTGCATATTTCTCCTGCTGTCACCACCACCATTTCTATACATTCCTCCCTTCTAATTCAAGAACTTTATAGCTAAATATTCCTCATTATATAGTACAAATATGATACCTATCATACATATCTCTTCCTTTGAAATTTTGTATATATGACTCTCTTTAATGAGTAACTTGGCTGATACATTTCAACTGCCCATTTTCATTGGATTCTTGTTATCCTGAATTCAAGAACCATGCATTTGCAACTCCCTATTTGTTTCTCATTATCTTACTACTTTCTTTTACTCTACTTAATTAGGAGTAATTTTAATTCTACCAACAACATCACACCCTTTTTATGAGGTAACCTTATAAAGGTACAGCCACTTAGGTGACATTTCTCTCTTTGGTGCAAGTGACAACAAAACAACAGTTCTTCTGTCTGCTTATGTAAATTCTACTTGCTAAGCCTAAAGAAACCAAGAAAAATAACAATTATTTGTGGCTACCTACAAAAGTCAACCATTCAGCAGTCTTTAAATCCATACCTGTCAGTGTAACCTTTGGGTAGAATAAATGATAACTCAGTTCCAATACTGCTCTCCAAAGTGGCTGTTGGTACATAATAATGAATCAATTTTGAGATTTCTTCAACATCACAGTGAGGTGCCTTCACCATGACTAAATGGTATCCTACACCTGTGAAAAATTCATTTAGTGAACAGATAAAACAATTTTGTACTGTACTGTTGTACAATTTTGAGTACTCTTTGAGTACTCAAGAGTACTCCTGTACTCTTGTGAGAATATACATAGCTTTTCACGGTGTGGGTAAGCTACAAGAAGATAGAGCATATCACAGATCGTGAGGCTATAATTCTAAACAACCTTTATAACTTATTTAGTTTTCTTGGGGACTAATTATGATATGGGTTATATAATGAGACAGAGCAGATGAAATAAAAAACCTCTTTTCTGACTTTCTTCTTATTGACTTTCTTCTTATTGACACCGATATCTGAGGACAAGATTAATATTCATTAACCATTATTTAGTTGGTGCATATTACAAGGCAGGAAGTAAAATAAAGCAGATAAAAATGCTTTCATTTAAAGATCTAAGAAATGTACGCAAAGTTTTCTATGTCTTCCCTAGGTGCAATTAGAAGCTAGGGATCCGCCTGCTGAAGAAAAACACCTCTGGTCATTCCTGGAAAATGGTGGCACTGTAGAAAACCTTAGGTGGCATTTTGATAGCTCAGGCCAGGGCAGCAGAGGTAAGGGCACTACCTCAGGGGTACATCAGTCCAATAAGCCTGTGAGGGTTTTACAAAGAGCAACAGGACAGAAGGAAACCTTTTATGGAAGAGAAAACAGACAGCAGGGATAAAGACCAAAGAGGATCTATCAGGCCTATAAAGCTAGCAATGGAATGCAGTTAAAAAAGGTCTCCTCTGTCTCATCCAGGGATCGATCTCAAATTCTTTTAGCAAAATTCTGATCCCCCAGAATGTAAACAAAGTCATGACATATTCCAAAACTGACTCTAAGACTGATTCTATTTATTCTACCTTCTCTAATAGTAGCCTGACAGAGATGAGGGCATCTACCTGCTCACCTCATTAGAGGAATAATTATACTTGATCCAACTTAAACGGAAGTCACGTAGGAGAAATGAACACAGGATAATACAATAAGCGTAAAAGCAGGAAGCAATTTTGAATTTTGAAAAAAAGGCATTATTTCAAAGGCTTATTATTTGAATCCTAATAGAACAGAGAATCGCTGATGTTTTGGGTAGATACATAAAAAGAACGAAAATCACATAAGGCATCAATATTCTAGAAATGATTAGAAGAAGAAATACCATATAAATTTTTCAGGAACATTGAAGAACCACAGCACATCAGGGATCCTCTGACCATTATGGCTATGCGGTCACCCAGGACATCAGCTTCATCCATGTAGTGCGTGGTCAGCAGAATGGTACGATTCTGTTTATATTGCTGAAGGAGATCCCAAGTGGCTCTTCTGGAAGCTGTGTCCATGCCAGATGTTGGCTCATCAACTATCACCACCTAAAGATCAGAAGAAGAATTTTATGACAATATTAACCTTATGTACTGGCACCACTCCTATGTTACAAGTCATAAGGTTTATTCTTGCTTTTCTTTTTCAGACACTTGTCCAACTAAGCAAAAACACTGAATTTAGACAAAATTGAATGTGGGTATTTTATGTCAATGAGGCTGATAAAATGAATCTCACGTAAGTATTTTGGGGAGGTTTTTTGAGATAGCGCTTCACTATGTAGTCCAGGCTAGTCCAGGCCCTGGTTGGCCTCAAATTCACAGCAATCCTTCTGCCTCTGCCTCCAAAGTGCTGGGATTCCAGGTGTGTGCCATCATACCAAGCTCCATCTGACTTTAAGGTTAGAAGTTGGTCGTGGAGTATTAGATTCTTACAAGCTTTCAACTTTGTGTCAGATGACTTTGTTCAGGCAAATGATGGTATACAGCAGAATCCAATTTAGCTTTCTTTTTCTTTTTTTCTTACCTTGGAGCCTCCTATAAGTGCTATAATGATGCAGAGTTTGCGTTTCATGCCTCCACTCAGTGACTTGGAATATGCAGTCTGCTTTTCTACCAGTTTAAAAACTGAAAGCATGTGGGACATTTCCGTAAGACACATACTGCGAGTCACTCCTTTGATCTAGAAAAAGGAACTTGAGTTTTACATGACGCTTCCAACTTTATTCTTAGAAATATTTTACATCAGCTTTTACATCAATTCCCTTTGATTCTTTTAAAGAAGAACTCATCAAAATATATTTTTGAACTTCACAGGAATAAAGATGTTGTTAGTTGGTAATCTACCTGGAGTATATAGATAGACTGGGGAAAAGGAAAACATATCTGGCTCACCATACAATAAAAATAAAGGTGCTCTGATACTGTCAAGTAATCAAACAATAGGTTCTGCTGGGGACACACGCCCAAGGATTTCCTGATTTGGTCCATATTCTGTGAGATGTCATATCCATTAATATAGACCTTTCCACTGGTGGCAGGATACAGACCTAGAATTGAACAGGAAATAAAATAAAAATGGCTACAGTTAGGGAACATGAGAACAAACTGCTCACTTCAAATCTGTAATATCCATATGGATTACTCATTAGCAATATCTCATACAGGAGAAAATTCCAGAAAATATCTAGTACTATTTTTAAGGTAGCGAGACTAGATATAATTTTGTATTTTTCTGTTTGATTAACTGTATATTCTAATTTTTAAAGAGTATAAATGAGTGCAAAGCACAATGGAAACATTAAGAGTGTTATATGAGGACATCCCAGCATTATCATCAGTCTTACACTGATGAATTAGTTGCATAATAATCTGCGCATGGCATTAGACTGAAATTTGTTTGAAACCTGAAAATTTTGTTAACTGCTTAAATTTAACGGGGAAAAGATCACTTTAAACCTGCTAAGTTATGTCATTTTTTTCTTTAAAATCAGGGTTTCCCTTTTGATGCCCAGGCTGATCTTGAATTGGGAGGTTCAAGCAATGCTGTTGTTTCAGCTTCCCAAGTAGCTGGGACTACAGGCTCTAGCCACTGCACCTGGCTCATTAGTCTTATTTGAAAAACACATACCAAGAGGATAAACGTGTTTACTGCAATTGAGTGACCTTTTATTCTAAATTACTCCTGTTGTTTTGGAGTACTGTCTGTTTTCACATTTGTTCTAGAGTTTTCTTTCTGGCCTCCGTTGTTTCTGATATGTCAGCTTCAAGTTTCACTGTGGATCTATTGCATGTTAGGAGTCATTTTTTTCTTGCTGTTTTTAGCATTTGTTTTTCAAAATTTTTATTATGATTCATCTCAACACGTACCTCTTTATATTTATCCTGTTTGGGGTTTGTTAAGTTTCTTGAATATGTGGACTGATATCTTGAGAAAATTTTAAACATTGTTATTATTTTTCTAGAATTTTTTTTGTTTCTCTTTCTCCTCCCCTTCTAGCACACTCAATATACAAATAACTTGATAAAGTAAAAGTCTCCTGCACTTCTCTGATACTGTTAAGTTTTCCTTATTCTTTTTCCTATTATTCATATTGCATAATCTCTATCAGTCTTCAAATCCACTTGATTCTTTCTTCTCCCAGTTCATACTTTCTGTTAAGTCTCTTTAATACATTTTTATTTTTGATTATTACACTTACTCTAGAATTTCCACTTGACTTCTTTTTAAGATTCTTGTCTGTTCCGATTTTTTCTTTTCTATATGTGGAGAGACTGTCTCAATGTCTTCACTTACTTCTTCAATAATGGATTACTTGAAATATTTATTATAGTTATTTTGATATGTTTATACAAAATACCTGAAATCTGGTACCTCTGACAGGAATTTATTGTGCCCTCATTTTTCCTCATTGTGTGAACCACATGTTTTCTTTGCATGTCTCACATTTTTTTTTGCAAACTGAATATGAACTCTTGTTATTCTCTGCAGGGATAGCCTTTCACTATTGGTTTGGATGATAGCAATTTTCACAGGGCTTTCTTAGGCTGGATCTTTCTCTTTTCTCTCTATTAAGTTCTCTGCCTCATTTTAATGTATGTGCTGCTCAAGGAAGTGTTCTTCAGTTCATTTTGATAGTACATCTAGCAGTTAGGCTCAACTAACTCACGAGAGTTAGGCACGAGATGATTATTCTACCATTTTCAACAGTGCTTTGAGGCAGAAACCATTCAGCAGTTTGATCCAAGGTAATAGTTTAAAAGCACATCTTTGAGGTTCATTGTGATTTCAGAAGGGCTCATGTTAGCTATGTCTTTCTCTAGTTCTCTCACTTACATTGCTACTCTCAAAAATAGACATTTCTCTTAAGTATGCTGTTAGTCTTGGCCTTCACATTTTCTTTAAAGCCTGTAATTTTGGGAAAGGCCTTTGAAGCTCTCTTGTCTTATAGAATACCCCCTTGCCCTGAGAAAATTTCTTAATTTTTTCCCCTGCTGCTTTCTCTTCTTTTCTCTGGTACTCCTAAGTGGGCAACAGTACCTTCTGTTCTTCTTAGGGAGCCTCTCCCAGTGGGGAGCCTCTTTCAATGGGGACCCTCTGCTGTAAGAGTGAGCTGGGACTAGGAGGGATGGGATTCCAATATTATCATCCTGCTACATCTGAGGAGATCCTCATGTATTCATTAGGAATTTATATATTTAACTGAAGTTCAGAAAATGAAAAATTTTGGTAATCTTCCACTTCCAGTGAAATAGCACTTCTGCTTGGGAGGTGAGAGAGAGAAAGCCCTGTCTTTTTTACCATAGTCACCCAAAGTGCAGTGGTAAGCAGAGGAGAATGTGGCTCAAATGGCACAAGTTAATAGATTTTGTTGAGTTTTATTGATTTCCTCAAATACATGTTTATACATTTGCTGTATGCCCTCAAGACAATTCTCAGAGATTTTAAATGGTTCAGGTTTACTTTTTGTTTTTATTTTTTGATAGTTTTGTTTTATTCACTGAGGACAGGGTTATGCCTGCTGACTCAAAAGTGGAATACTGTTACTTATGTTTAAATATTTAATAGGTTCCAAAGAAATATTTATATATAATAATTTTAAAATTGTTTCTCATATTTACAGGCAATTTTACCATTTTTGGTACTCTTGATTTCTTTTTTGTTTTTTTTTTGTTTTTTTTGAGACAAGGTCTTGCTTTGTGGTTCAGGCTGGCCCTGAGCTCAGCCTCAAACTCACATCACAGCAATCCTCCTGCCTCTGCCTCCCAAGTGCTGGGATTACAGGCGTGAGCCACCACGCCTGGCACTGTGGTATGTGCTACTGATTGCTGCTGGGGTGAGTCTCCACGCCCAGTATTGTTATGTGGTTACCGGGGATTGAACCCAGGCCCTTGTGCTTGCAAGACAGGCACTGGAAGCACTGAGCTATATCCCTGGTGCTATTCTTGATTTCTTGAATTTCGTCTGGAATAATTTCCTTTCTGCCTGAAATCCTCCACAGTGTGGCTTTCTCCACTCCTTTCTAAGGACAACCTACCATGTGGTGCACCATGGAAACTGTTCATTGGTAGTTGAAAAGACATGTGTAATCTGCTACTGTGAGATTACAGTTTTCTATTAAGTAGATCTTACTGTTAGTAGTGTGGTTGAAATTCTTCAAAATTCTTTTCGCCTCTCTGGTTGGTTTTCTGTCTATTGGTTTTATCAATTACTGGAAGAATAGTACTGACACTTCCAAGAATAACTGTAAATTTGTCTATTTCCTTTTTCAAATATATCAGTTTTTGCCATGAGTATCTTTAGGTTCTCTATTTTTCCTTTCTTTGTGGTACTGGGTATTATCCAAAGGCTTTGTGCATTTTAGGTAAGTGCTCCATCACTAAGCTATGCCCCAGTCCTTGAAGTGATGTAGTTTGTTGTCCACATTTTAGAAATTATCGTCTTCTTGTTAGATTGACCTTTTGATCCTCAGTATAATAATGGGACTCCTCCTAAAATATATTACCTTTTTTTTGAGCGACAGAGGGTCTCACTTTGTAGTTCAGATGAGCCCTGAACTCACTGTGTAGCCCAGGTCAGTCTTGAACTCACAGCAATCCTCCTGCCTCTGCCTCCCAAGTGCTAGAATCACAGGAGTGAGTCATCACACCTGGGACTGTGGTGTGTGGTTACCGGGGGACTGAATTTGGGACCTTGCACTTGCCAGGCAGACACCAGAACCACTGAGCTAAATCCCTAGCCCAAAAGATATTAATTTTAAAATTTTACAACTATTTGCAAACTTAAAGGCAAAGTGGATTATTAAACTATGCATCATTGCAGTGTTACACTTTAACATGAGAGGATACACAAATGCATCATTTTTCTACCTACAGTTTCTGGATGAGGACACTTTCTAAATAGTACTGAACATTTACCTGAGAGAATGGATAGAGTAGTGGATTTTCCTGCTCCATTATGTCCTAGAAGAACAGTGATCTGGCCCTCATATAAATTCAAAGACAAGTCCTTTACAGCCTCTTTGACAGTGTTATTCTCTTTGAACACCTATGGGAAGAAACACAAATGCTACGTATCTATCATAGTGGTTTAAGAAGAACAACATGCATATTAATTATTGTAACAGAAATATAATCAATCAATTGATGATCATATCATCAATCTTATGAGGAAATGAAGTGTAAAAGCAGGAAACTGTGAAAAGATAATATTTTGAAGGCATAACATGAGGTTTAGATTTTCACAGTAGATCTACAAACATGCTGGGTAATATCATCCATTTTTATTTGGTTTTAGTTACCATCTTAAAGCCAACAATGCCACAGATCTTCTGCAATGACTTTAAATTGATTTGGAGAAATGTCAAATGTTCACTAGAAATTTCTTATGCAAAGACTAGCAGTGTTTCGGTTTAGGAGGCAAACAGATGGAAAAAGCATCATTTGTAATCTAGCAACAAGCAAAAGCTTGATAATTTATAAAATCATAACTTTTCTCAAATTTGTCAGGTATGTAAGGTTTTCAGGCAACCAACAAACCCTGAAATTGAAGGAAAGCTAAATACCTTCAAGGAGATGGATACATGAATAGTATTTGCTTACCTGGAGCAGATATGGATGCTATAAAGCTTGTAAGAAGATTTTGGTGTAATTTTTAATAAACATAAAATAAAAATAGTTTAGGAAAAGTGGTATAAAACTGGAAGACTTAGGATACAAGACTATGTCCTCCATAATTTTAAAGCACATATTAATTTTAGTACAACCTTTTGCTGACAGTAAACAAAGATGAACACTATTGCTAAAGCCAGACACTAATGCCATTTTATTTTTTGCCTCAAATGGTGTTTTCTTTCTAGGGGTCTTCACTGTGATTTGAACATCAAGTTTATGAACTGCCTAAACAGAGCATACCATCAGAGTTTACAGAGAATCTGATTCTATTCTGGAGGAAGGAGAAAAATGGCATTTTTTAAATTCTGTACTTTACCAATTTCATTTTGAGAAGCTAAACATGATGGCTATGACCTTTTCTTAGCATGTGATATTTTTTCTCCTTAATATTTCCAGTAATGAATATTTACAATACATGTAAACTAACCTTCGGTCCCACTAGGAAAAAAGAGCCTGTGAAACACTACCTTGCGCAAATGTTTGATCTGGATACCTGCCACCAAATCAGTGGGTTCATCTTCAAAATATGTGCTTTGAAGAGTCTTATTATACTGGATTGTTTCAAATTTTGTTGCATGTTGTTCTCCAGACCAGTAAGAGCGCTGAGAAAGGAATAAAAATATTATCACTGCAATGGTAGTGAGAAGGAAACATTAGAAAATACTTTGGGCTGATAGTGTTTATATACTGTAGAGATAAATTACAAAAAAATGTATTGGGATTGAATTTTGGCACTAAGGGCTATAAATTTAATCCCCAGAGCATGAAAACAGATTATATAAAAATCATTAAGTATTCAGAGAGGATAAAGAGAAAACATTTCAAAATGACGTCATTGTGAAAGTCATTTTATCATTCTGTCAGATTTTCCTCTGTGAGCAATATATGAGTCAAAGATAATAAGAGACAATAGTGAGAAAAAAGGAAAAGATGTTTATACTCCTCATTTTTCTGTGATTCTGACTCTTTCTGAGTTTGTAGGGGTATTTTTTTAAAAGTTTTTTTTGAGACAGTGTCTTGTTTTGTAGTTCAGGCCGTTCCTGAACTCAGCCTCAAACTCACAGGAGTCCTCCTGCCTCTGCCTCCCAAGTGCTAGGATTACAGGCATGAGCTACCATGCCCAGCACTGTGGTATGTAGTTAGCAGGCATCAAATTCAGGACCTTGCACTTGCTAGGCAGGCGCTGGAATCACTGAGCTAAATCTCCGACCCTGTGATTCTGACTCTTAAGTATAGGCAGCCAAGGACATAAAGCAGGAGGTGAGCGCCCAGAAATAACTAAACCTTTCCTTGTTAGAACCTATCATTTATTAATTTTTGTATGCCATAATATAATAATTTATGAAACATTTTCTTGAAAAAAATGATGGATTACTCACAATTTAATTTTAGGTTTCAGGATATGGCCTACAGAAGCATATATGGACACAATCTGATGTAAGTATATGGTGAATACTTAAAAATTTAAAATTACAGTAAGAAAACACTGCTGTTGATTCCCCTCAAAATATTCCCCCTGCTTTTGAACATACTTATGCATCATTCCCACTGGTCTCTGGAACAGTTCTGAGTCCTCTTGCCTGAGTGTCTTTACAAGGTATGATAAAAAAATATGGTAAATGATGCTGCCAAGTACCGTCCAAGAAAGGGAGGATTGTAAAAGCATTACAGTGTCTTTATGGATCTTACTCACCATATCTGGTGTGATACAATTCCTGATTTTTCCTTAAAGTCAGAGTAACTAGGAGATGTTTTGAACTAGTTCAGGACAGAGCAGCCACAGCAGTGCCAGGACTGCTTCAGAAAGTGGCAAGAAGAGCAGGGTATGTGCATTAGAACTGATGGAGGATACTCTGCAGGCAATTCATGGAAATGTGCCTTTCACTGTAATATATTTTTCTAAAATATCTTAAACAATCATCATATTTTTTGACAAAACCTTGTATATATAACACTGTTATTAAATGGAAGTTTGAAGGCTTACACTATATTAGGAAAAGGCTAGTGAATTAGTATGGCTGGAGTGCAGATTGGTGTGACTCTATTGATTCAGTTATAATAGAACATTAATTTTTTGGCTTTTAAATATATTATAAATTAAAAAATAAGAACTATATTAATGACATGCATTAGAACTCACCATCAAGAAAAAGTTCCATGGTTTGGGTATGCCATACCTCCCAGGAAAGACAGCTTCTACATACCAAGCCACAAGACCATACAAGAAAGAATCAAGTAAAAACATTCCCATCAAATAAGCAAATACAAGATTGTCTGGATGGTTTGATGAGAAGATGTTGTTCCATTTAACTCCGGTTTCTAAGACATAATAGGAGATATTTTAATTAGGTGCCCAGTGAAAAACAGAGTATCCATACACACTATAATTCAACAGTGTGCTGGAGGTTTAGCCCACTGGCCCTGAGTTTTATCCCTGGTACCAAAAAACAAAACAAAACAAACAAACAAACAAAAAAAACCCCAAAAACACCCAGAACCCAGCCGTGAAGGAAATAATGTACTGGTAATTTCTAGAGATTCCTACAGGAGTCAGGTTATTCCAGATGGCACCTTAGTAAGTAATCATGGTTGTCCTTCATTATACCCAAACAGAGAAAATAGTTAGAAATGAGTGAAACAAAAATAAAATGCACCAAATATTCAGGAAAATAAACTTTAAGAAAAACAAACATCCTATATTTATGGGGTAAGATATTAGTACCTTTTGATGCTAAATGTTCATGGGAATCTAAAATTTTAGGAAAACACAATCATTGCAAGGTAGGGATGGAGGCACACTACAGGACAGAAGGCTAGAAGCTTTTTTTTTTTTTTTTTGCATAGACAGAAAAAAGGAAGAGGTTTTTAAAAGCAGACCATATCACTTCCTGCCCTACCACCAGACAGAAGGTGGAAACTCCAAAAGGGAAAAGAAGCTTTACCATACTTGCAGTAAATTCTTGGAAAGAATACTGTTGGTGCCTATATAAAGTAGTATAATGTTTTAAAATGCAGTTTAGCAGCATTAGTCAAAATTAAAACTGTGAATATGCAATAAGATAGCAAAGATATATCGACTAGTACACAGCAAAATTTACAAAGTCAATACTCACTCATCACTTCTGCTTCAATTAGCATTTTAAATCCTATTGCCATGGCAACATTAAAGCTGAAGCAGGCAAGCAGCTTCTGCTGCAATATTATCTCCTCAAAGCCATCCAAAATTAAAGAATAAGGAATATAAACGATTAAAAACATGAAACCTCCAAAAACAACGGCAATGGTGGCTGAAAATGAGAAAAAAGTCAAAGCAATTTTCAAAACTATAAAATATACTTCTTTATATGAGTATAGTAAAGTAAGCTCTATAAGAATAGTAATTTGTCTGTTTTGTTCACCATTGCTTTTCCCAGGACATAATACAATACCTGGAGCATAGTAAATGCTGAACAGTACATGAAAATATTTCATGAACTAATTTTTATAACTAAGTTTTATAATTCTATATGTAGCATAATTACTATAACATTTAATTATTATAACATCATTACTATAACATTACTATTTAACATTCAATGAGATAATTATATATTTATTACTACTCCATATATGAAACTATAAATATAAATGTTAATTTTGCCATAATCAGAATATGCCTAGAAACAATCTAATAACAATCTATTAATGAAATTCAGTCTATGTCATGATACTGAGAAAAAGAATTCCTGAATAGAGACAAACCTGCTATAGTCAGATGTGGTTTAGAATATTAGGATTTGCAAAATGTGATTCTGATTTTCAGAATTATCACAATAATAGTATTCAAAATATGTTTTCAACAAAATTTGTGATACAAACAATTAATATCATGGCCCACTCACAAGACAAGGAAAAAACAAAACAAAACAAAAAAACTGTCCCTGAGGAAGCCCAGAGCTTGGACTAACCAAATAAAGACTATAAATAAACTGTCTTAAATATGCTGAAATACCTGAAGGAGAGAAAACTAAAGGGAAGCAGGATGAAGATATCTCATAAACAGAGACTACCAGTAGAGTGGTATAAAAAAAGATCCAAGCAGAAATTTGAGATTAGCAAAATAAAACAAATGAAATAAAAAAAAAGAAATCACTAGAGGGTTCCCACAGCCTCTTTGAACAAGTAGAAGAAAGAGTTAGCAAAGCTAAAGATAATACAGCTGATATTATATAATCTTAGCAGAAAGCAAAAAGAGTGAAAAATCAGCAGCGACTGAGACCTGGAGTATGGGAGACTGCAATTTTTTTTTTTTTTTTTGGGGGGGAGACTGCAATATTAATTCTCCTCCACAGCAGGCTGTACAGATGGCAGACTGTAAAGAGTTAATCTCATAAGGGCTGGGGAGTTAGCTCAGTGGTTCCAGCGCCTGTCTTGCAAGTGCAAGGACCCGGGTTCGATCCCTGGTAACCACATACCATACTGGGTGTGGAGACTCATGCCCAGCAGCAACCAGTACCACATCTCACAGTGCTGGGTATGGTGGCTCATGCCTGGAATCCCAGCACTTGGGAGGCAGAGGCAGGAGGATTGCTGTGATGTGAGTCTGAGGCTAAGCTCAGGGCCAGCCTGAACCACAAAGTGAGACCCTGTCTCAAAAAAAAAAGAGTTAACCTCATAATTGACTTCTTTACAGAAGTGAATCTGGCCAAAGCCTACATGCTGAGATTAGGGTAACTCACACTCAAATTCTGTTCCCACAACTAAAATCTTCTAATTAGAAAGATAATCTTTTAATTAGAACTATGCATTTTGTCTATTCAGTTTCTAATTCAAGAATGCTTTGTCTTTTATGAGCTTATTTACATTAATTTCCACAGAAACTGCATGATTGTGTAGTTCTGCTCTCACACATAGTTTATGTAGTTCCACCCTTGCATGTAGCACACCTTTACCTCAACTGATTACCAATAAAAATTAATGGTATGGACTGCCCAGTGCCTTTGTCAGTTGCATTTGCATTGATCATCCTGCCACCCTATTTTTGCCACTCTTAGTTCTGTGTCTCTTAGTTTCTTTGCTCAGGCCAGCATTATACATCGGGCATGAGACTGCAGCTTACTGAAGAGGTTTCTGATAATGCTCCAGAGGTCCCCAGTACTGGAGGATACTAAGAGGGACGAACATTTGCACAGCTGGAGTCATAAGAGAGGAGAGAGAAAGAGGAAAAGGTCAGAGGAGTTGAGGAAATGGCTGAAAACTTCCTAATTTGAAGAGTCGTGAATCTACACATCCAAAAATGCTCAACTCCAAGTAGAATAAGTCCAAGAAACTTATACTGCTACATATTTAAAATGAAAACGTCAAAAGTCAGAGGCAAAATCAGCATCTTAAAAGTCAGGATATTGTAAGGGTGGAGCATTTGCTTAACATGTTTGAGTCTTTCAGTTCAACCTCTAGTACCTCAAAAAAAAAAAAAAAAGAAAGAAAGAAAGATGATGACAGACACACCAAAGCATCTCATAGCATACAACATGAAGAGCCAATACATTTTTTAGAAACCTGAAGGTCAGAAGTCAGTGGGGGTAACTTTATGAAGTGTTGAAAGCAAAAGCAACTGAATAAAAACTTGTCAATCAAAAACTGTATGAGGCAAAATTAGCCTTCATAATGCGAGTCTTCCCATTTCCAAGTCCACATGTAATAAGTTTGGAAGTTACTACTACATCCTAACAAGCAAACAGCTTAAAAAAAAAACTGATAAAAATCCACTCTCTGTAAACTGTTATCCCTAACAGCAGAGAAACAAAATGGGTGAATACAGGAGTCAGGGCTAACTGGAGCAGAAACTACAATAGAAACCCTTCGGGGAACATGTAAAAGACTAGGAAAACATCAACTGTCATTAATCATTTAGGCTCACCACGAAAAATCCCAGGGAGACTCAGTCAGGTGGGAACCTACAATTCTGTGGAAAGTACCTCTAGTGGTTTTAAACAGATTCCCATAGAAAATATCAAAAAAATTCCCTCATGTTTAAAGTAGTGGGGGGAGAAAGAGATATTTTCAAGCAGCTCAAACCACTTTGTTTTTCCGAGGAAGAGCTGACCTTAGGAGAAACTAGTTAACCAGATCCCTAAACTGTTTAGGTATCACCAGAACCTAACTGGCCTGGGCCAAGGGAAATATTCAACTCCCACCTACTACCTCTATCCTATCTTACCTAATGGGGGAAAACGCTGAGAAATACTCGTGAATTTAACAGGCCAGAGGACTAGGCTCACTAAAAAAGAATACTTCCCCCCTTCCCACACCTTTCTATTACACACCAAATACCTTTTCATAGCATTTTCTTTCACAAGGTACATCACAATAAATTGTAGGACTTAACAAAAGGCAAAACTCACAATCTGAAGAAACAGACTGTCTGACTCCAATATGGCAACTGTATTGGAATTTGAAGACTGGGAATTTAAAAACAATTATGATTGAAAATGCTAAAGGCTCTCCAGCATGTAAGAACAGATGGACAACAGAAGAAGGAAGATAGAAATCCTAACAAAGAGTAAGAAAGAAATGCTACAGACCAAAAACAGTTAAGAAAAAAAATGTCTATGATGGGCTTTTTTGTATATGGGACATCGCTGCAGAAATCATCTCTGGATGTGAAATAGGAAGAAAATATGCAAAAAGAAAAGGGAAAAGATGAGTAGGGGAAAATTAAAAGTGGAAAGAAAAATCTTGATATTAAAAAAAAGGCAAGAGAGCTTGTGTATATAAGGGGCACGGGGTTGTAGGGAGGACAGGGGAAAGGGGAAAAATGAGAATCAAGATGTGTCACATACAACTTCTCAATGTTAAATGTGATCATATTGTATGCATAAAATGTACCAATAAAATCAATTAAAAAAATAATCTCTGGTTTGAAACTGTATCAATAAAATTTCAAAAATTTAAAAGAAAAGAGAATGTTGAAAAAAATGGCACAGAATATCCAGGGATGGTGTGACCCTACAAAAAGTATATAGAATGCATAATGGGAACCCAACATGGAAGGAAGGCACCAAAGAAATCAATGAAACAGCAATGACTGATAGAGTGTCCAAATTAATGGCAGATATAATAGCATAAATCCAGGAAGCTCATGAATACCAAGCAGGGTAAATGTTAGAAAGCCTACACCTAAACATATCATTTCAAACTCAAGAAAATAGAAAGTAATGAAAAAATCTTGAATTTAACTGGGCTACAGTCTATTACTTTTCATTGTTCTCTGTGTATCTTGGCTAGTCTTGTGAATGGTGGCTAGTCTTGTGTGTCAACCTGACTGACTGTTTCTGGTGTGTTTGTGAATGTGTTTCCAGGGGAGACCAGCATTTCAATCTGTGAACTCACTCAAGTCAACTGCCTTCCCCATGTTGGTAGGCATCACCTAATCCTAGAAAGAAGAAAAAGGTGGAGGAAGAGAGGAAAGAAATTTTTCCTTTTTCTTCTTGACTGCCTTCTTGACTTGACAAGGACATCAACCTTCTCATGCTTTTGGGATGGAATTTTATATCAGTGGCTCCTTTTATTCCCAGGCCTTTACATGCAAACTGGAATTTGACCTCTAGCTTTCCCGAGTGGATTTCTTGGTCTCCATAATCATTTTAACCAACTCCTCTTAATAAATTTTCTTTTGCTTCCTGTATTATATATCCTATTGGTTATTTTCTGGAGAACTCTAACTAAAACAAGTTTTTATGTACATGATATCTATGCCCCTTGGTCAATGTTAACTCTATGAGTCAGGTACTGTATTTCACATAGCAGACAAAAAATAAGTATCTATTAATTAAGAGCAAGGAAATCTTTTTCTCACGAAATCAATTTTGTTGTTTTCTTGTTTTTCACATACACCAGGCTCATCATCAGAAATCAGCAGACATCAACCCTTCCTATACAATATATCCCTCCAAGAGAACAGAGCACAGTATATAGAGGCCATCTGCGCCTGATCCCTTACTGATGGAAAGGTCAGACAGATACCATACACAAACTTAAAAGTTAGAAATAACACCTAAATGCGATCCTAACATCATATATATACTGTGCTACATTAATTTTTATCACTCTCCTCAATTCCTTTCACATTATTTAATGTATATATATCTACTGCTTCAGTACAAAATATAAACAGAGACTATACACAAGGTGTAACTAAAGTTTAGAAGGAGCTTTCAAAGATAAGTTTTGCTAAATCATGGGAGATATTACACTTACCTTTATCAAAGAATGTGCTAATCATGAAGCTGAAGAATATTATGGAGATGGCATAAAGCAGCAAAAAGATAAAGACAAGGCTTGGGTCACTGTATTGGAAGATTGGTGTAGGTTCAAGCTGGTGAAATAATCAGGAAACCAGTTTAATCATGCTCTACTTGGTAACATGACAGAACAAAAAAGGAGAAATGAAACTTCCTTGAATATTGTATTAGGCTTAGTGAAACTGAAGACAGAACTCAGAGAAATGAAAAATTCATGTCCTTTTCTTATAGAAGATTTACCTATATAAGTTTAATGTGGCTCACAGATAAGCCAGTTTCAAATGTGGAGTCAATAAAAGCCATATTTTCATTCTTCTACAACCCAAGAGCCATTATACCCACATCATTTTTGTTTTCCCTCTTAAAGTTTAGTTGTATTATGCTGCAGTGAAACAGATACTTGCCTTAGTAAACAAAATATAGCACATAAAAATGATGCTAAACAAATAGAAAAAGAGGAATGTGAAGAAATAGGAAGTCCAGAGCATCCAATTACTGACTCCTACCATGAGCTGGAACTCCTGCAGGAAAGTTAACAAATCAAATATGAAAACCAATATAACCACATAGTATCTTAAATTTTCAAAATGCATTTACACATATTACCTAATTTCATGTCTATAATCAAAATGGGTTAAATACTGCCTCTGGTATATAGAAGAAATCCAGGCTAATAATACCAAATAACTTGATTTAAATTATTCAGCTATTGACTCCTATAATCTTTACAAGCCCAGAGAATACTACCCAGGAATTCACTTAATAGCATTAAGACAAGAACACTTTTTAAAAAGTTATAAACCACTTAAGTATCTGCTTTTTATTAGGACTTCTTCAAAGAGGGACTAAAGAAATATAAATTTATTTTAGCTATGAAGGTTAGAAACAAGCACTAAAATGAATAGGAAAAGAGGAAGAAAAACAGATTTTTAGCAATAATATTTATGAATAATATTATTTTCTTTAGAAGTAGTTATTTATAGAGATGTGGTATACTGAATTTTAGCAAAAGAATTTTAGGGCCAGGGAGTTAGCTCAGTGGTTCTGGCGCCTGTCTTGCAAGCGCAAGGACCCGGGTTCAATCCTCGGTAACCACATACCATACTGGGCGTGGAGACTCACGCCCAGCAGCAGCCAGTACCACATACCACAGTGCTGGGCGTGGTGGCTCACGCCTGGAATCCCAGCACTTGGGAGGCAGAGGCCGGAGGATTGCTGAGATGTGAGTTTGAGGCTGAGCTGAGTGCCAGCCTGAACCATAAAGCGAGACCCTGTCTCAAAAACCCTAAAAAAAAAAAGAATTTTAAAAGGTTTTAATGTAGAATGCCTAAGACCAATAGAAAGATTCAAATGATTGGGCATGGTGGCTCATGCCTGTATTCCCAGCACTCAGGAGGCAGAGATAGGAGGATTACTGTGAGTTTGAGACTAGCTAGGGCTACATAGTGAGTTCAGGGCCAGCCTGAACTACAAAGTGAAACCTTGTCTCAAAAAACCAAGAAAAAAAAAAAAGATTCAAATGAATAGCCTGGGTTTTCAGAGACTATTTTAAATAAGAGTTTCATTGAATTTTATTGATATGCCAATATTAAGTTCTGTGGTTTTAGGATCCTCAAGACCATCTGTATCTGCCCAGCACTTACAAGGTGTTCAATAAAGGTCTGATAAATGAATGGATGTGTGAATGAATGAATAAATATGAGGCTCTTCAGAAATCTACATCTTGTACTTTTCAAAGTTCTTAAAAATGGATATAGGTCCACTTTACTACCTGAAGGGGACAAAAAGAAAGAGATAAAGTGAAGCCTTTAAAGCTTTCTGGGGGTCATTGTTAGAACCAGACTTAACAATTTCAATGAATAACTGAAATAACAAAATATATTTAAGAAAAGGACAAAACTTGCAGAAAACTGCAAGATAATTCAATGAAATAAAAGGAAGTATAAATAAATGCAAAGACATCTCATTTTCATAAGTCAAAACCTTTGATATTGTTAAGACCTCTTAAACTGGTCTACATACTTTTAAATCCCCTTTAAAAATCTGTGCCGGTTATTGTACACAGGTTGACAAATACATAATAAAATACATGTGGACTTCAAAAGACCCAGAATACTCAAAACAATCTTTCAAAACAAAGTTGGAGGATATAATATTGCCTAATTTCAAAATATATAGCTACTCTGTGTGGTTTTTCAGTGTACTGTCAGCTCACATAGAGTTTAATTCTACTTTCTTAGAAAGTTCATGTATAAGCAGTACTAGCTCTTTCTTAAATGTCTGGTAATATTCTTGGTGGGCCACAGCTATCTACAGTGTTCTTAGTAAAAAGAATTTTAAATGTGAATTTAATTTCTTTAATAAGCATAGGCTTATTCAAATTACATATTTTTTGTAGGCTTGCTTTTAAAGGATTTTGTGTACTTCATCTAACTTGGCAAAATTACTGGGATAATGTATTATCAATATTTTGTAGGATCTGCAAGTATTTATGATATGTGTTGTCTTCATCAGACTACCGAGAGAATTCTATAGTCATAAATCCATCTTGTTTTATTAATTTTCTCCATTGTTTATTCTGTTTAAAACTTTCTTCTTTCCTCCTTTCTCCTCTTCTTGTTCTTTACTTCTAGCTCCTTAGGCAAAATTCTTTTTTTTTCTTTTAGTTTTTTTGAGACAGGGTCTCACTTTGTAGTTGAGGCTGGTCCTGAACTCAGCTTCCAAGTCAACAATCCTCCTGCCTCTGCCTCCCGAGTGCTGGGATTACAGGTGTGAGCCACCACACCCAGCTCCTCAGGCAAAATTCTGAGGTCACAGTTTACCTGCCCTCATTACTAAAAAGAATCATCTAAAGTAAAATTTTAGTTGTATACCATCAATTATGATGAGTTATACTTTCACTGATATACAATTTAAAATATTTTCTCATTTTCCTCATGATTCTTTTATAGATTGCTTATATCTGTTTAATTACTAAATAACTGAGGTTTTCCTAGATATTAGTCTGTACTGAGCTCTAAATTAAATGAAGGTAGATGATATGTATAGTCAAATATGTGCGTTTTTCTAGTTATAATGCTTTCTTCATTTTGTAATTTAATTTTTTTATTATAGCGACATTATATTATTCCAAGTATATGATATATCCACAGCACTTGAAGACAATGTCTACTCTACAACTACAAACATTGCTTAGGTTAGGGTAGTTGAGAATAATATTGAGACTCATCTCAGAACCAGTGACAGAAATGGGTTGAAGTAAAAAGATTAAAAAGATATTCAATGAAAATAGTAACAAAAACAGCTGGCATGGCTGTCTGAATGTTAAAATAAAATTTTAAAAATTTACAAAATACAAAGAAAGACATTGTATGTTGAAAAGAAGTCAATTCAAGGGGCCGGAGATATAGCTCAGTGGTTCCGGCACCCATCTTGCAAGCGCAAGGGCCCGGGTTCGATCCCCACTAACCACATAACAATACTGGGCGTGTAGACTCACCCCAGCAGCAATCAGTACCCATACCACAGTGCCAGGCGTGGTGGCTCATGCCTGTAATCCCAGCACTCGGAAGGCAGAGGCAGGAGGATTGCTGTGATGTGAGTTTGAGGCTGAGCTCAGGGCCAGCCTGAACCACAAAGCGAGACCCTGTCTCAAAAAACCTTAAAAAAAAAAAAGTCAATTCACCATGAAGATTTAACAGTAATAAAAATGTATGCACCAACATCAGAGCTCCAAAAGAAATTAAATGCCAGACATGGTGGCTCATGCCTGTAATCTCAGAACTTGGAAGGCAGAGGATTACTGTGAATTCAAGGCTCACCAGCACTACATAATGAGAGCTTAGGGTCAGCCTCAACTACAAAAAAAGCAAGACCCTGTCTCAAAAAGAAAAGAAAGGAAATGAAGTGAAAAACATCAATAAAATTTAAAAAGGAGAAAGAGATTTATAATAATAGCTCTATAAAAACAGAACAACTACATGGAAAATTAGCAAGGAAGTAAGGATTTGAATAATGCTATAATGAACTAGGCATAAATGGCATATATTTAGCAGGGAACTCAACAAAAAATTGAACTCACAATGTTGCCTCTGCTGAAAGTATGCCTGGGCTATCTCCAGGATAAAATCATGTTTTTATATCACTTAAAGAAGGCAACTCCGGAGCCAGGGATTTAGCTCATGGTTCTGGCGCCTGTCTTGCAATGTAAGGTCCTGGGTTCACTTCCTGGTAACCACATACAACAATGCTGGGCATAGAGACTCATGCCCACCAGCAATCAAAACCACATACCACAGTGCTGGGTGTGGTAGCTCACGTCGGAGGCAGAGGCAGGAAGATTACTGTGAGTTCAAGACTGAGTTCAGGGCCAGCCTGAACGACAAAAGTGAGACTCTGTCTCAAAAAAAAAAAGGCAACTCCCCATGTTGAATATAATCACTATGCACCACAAAAATGTAGTAAAAAAAATTTAAAATTCAAAAGGCTAAAATTACACAGGCTACCTTTTCTGATCACAATGGAATAAAACTAGAAAAAGGAAAACTGGAGCACTCAGAAATATGTGGAAATTAAACAACACATCCTTAAATAACCAACAAGTTAATAAAGAAATTACAAGGCGAAGTACAAAATATCTTGAAACAAGTGTAAACAGAATGACAACATACTAAAACTTATGAGGGGTAAGTAACAGCAATGCTCATGGGGAAATTTATAACTATGAATGCCTGCATTAAAAAAAGAAGAAAGATTTCAAATAAACCATTTAACTTTCCCCTTAAGGACCTAGGAAGGAATGGCAAGTTAAACACAAAAGTAGAAAAAGAATATAGAGTGAACTTAGGTTCAGAAAACAGAATAGGCCCATGACAGAAAAATCAATCATTTGGAAAGATCAATCAAATTAACAAACTTTTTACTAGACTAAGAGAAATGGAGAGAAGACTAAATTACTATTATACAGAAATACAGGTGGGTACATTACTTATGATTGTATAGTAACAAGGGCCATACAAATATGAAGGCAAAAATGGAATAATGTAATAAAAACACATCTGTGGAAATATTTATCAAGAATAAATAATGAAAAAAGAGAAAATATGAACAACTTGTAACTAGTGGACAGATCAAATTAGTAATCAATGTGTATCTCACACAAGACAATAACAAGGAAAGGACAGTCTCTCCAGTATAAGGTACTGGGAAAATTAGCTATCCATATGCATAAGAATAATATTGGAGTCTTATCTCACCCATTATAGAAATGTCAACTCAAAATGTCTACTTATGTTTTTTGCTCATTTTTTATTTGAACTGTTGCTTTGCTCTTAAGTTATGTAGTTTGTATATTAGTTCCTTAGCATATTATAATATTTTCTCCCAATGTATAGGTTATCTCTTTACTCTGTTAATCACTTCCTTTTCTATATAGAAGATTTTTTGAAGGCCTGTATATTTTTGACTTTGTTGCCTGAGCTATTAGGGTCAAATCCCAAAAAATAACTGCCACGACAATATCATGCAGTTTTCTCCAATGCTTTCTTTGAATAGTTTTATAATGTTGAGTATCACATTTAAATCCATAATCCATTCCAAATTTGTGATTCATTCAGCTACAATAGTAGTGCTAGTTTATTTAAATTGCATTTGAATTGTATAGTAAAACTAAATTATTTGGGATATTTGAAGTGTGGCTATTATTATGAATGATTCTAGGAACGTTTTACACAAATCTTTTGTACTGGATATCAGGTTATGCATATTTCCTGTTAGCAACTAATGCTAAAGTTTTCCCAATAAAATTGTACAAATTTTCACATCCACAAGAAATGGACGAAAATAGTTCATTCCTCATCTTTATGAACAGTTAGCCTTGCCAATCTAGTCTGATTTTAGCATGACAGGTAAATGTGTAATGGTGTTTCATTGCACTGGTTTCTCAGTTGCCAATGTGTATACTGGGAACTACATTTCCTAGACAATTCTTGCCTGATCAATAGAGTAGTGCTGCCATTGGCAGAGGAGATGATGAAAAGGATATGATTCATGATTATAAAGAAGAGATAAAATGGAAATACGGCTGGTACTAATGTTACAGCTCAAGTTATTTATTTTGCTAGAAACTGAAGGCAAGGTTTCTCACGGGACAGATAAGTGCTAGAGTACTAAGCTACATTCCCAACTTATTTCTAGTTTTATTTTGAGGTAGGGTTTCTCTAAGTTGCTCAAGCTGGTCTCAAACCAGTCATTTTACCTCAGCCTCCCAACCAGGTAGGATTACAGATATCAACATGTTTAGTTTAAAGCTTATAGCATATGGCTCATAGTTATTATTAGCTATGTACTAAACACATATTTCCTCACTTAATACCCCACAACAGGAGGTATGGATGATTTGCAAAGAAAAAATATTCACCCAATATCTCATGTACTATCACAACAGCACTGAAAGTTAGGTATAGTTGATTTCTATTTCTATTTCTATTCTAAAATACACTAGAATAGTTACAAGATATTCTAGCATTCATGAGTAGGAGAGTTAGGATTCAAACTTATGAGCTGTGCATGATGGCACATATCTGTAATAATAGCACCTGGGAGGATGAGGGAGGAGGATCATCATGAGTTTGAGGTCAGCCTAGGCCACAACTGAGTTCAAGGGCAGTCTGTACTATTTAGCAAGGCCCTGTCCTAAAAGGATTCAAATCTATAGTTTATCAGGATTGTTGAAAAACAACAGATAAATTAATTAATAATCACTTAATCATTGGTTAAATGGATGATTAGATTTTGAACTATGAAGCTTCTTGTTTAATATAATATCCTCTTGATTAAGACCATAAATTAATGTAGAAAAAGTCAGAGATCAGAAATTGATAAAAAATATTAGATAATCAGAGAATTTAGAATTAAAAATGTATTTAAATTCACTTAGGCAGAATTCTAACAGACAGGTTGTTCATTTCTTTATTTCAGAAAGATTTTAGGACATTTAAATCCCATCTGTAATAATCTTTGAAGCAATCTACTTAATGGCTAAAGTTAAAAATAACAGGAATTTCAGTAAAAACAGATTGTAAGGAACTGTCAAGAAATATAATTTCTCCATACTTGCCTGCTTTTGGAACATACTATCTACCAAATTTGAGTGTACAGAAATAATCTAATTTTCCTCATATGTTTGTCCCTCCATCTCAAAATTTGCTATGCAAGTTCTAAATGTACTCTAAGAAAAGCAGGGTTACCTTTAATCGGTTTTCCTTTTCCCATACAATCGCCTGAACTAGGGTAAGATGATTCGTAGAGAAGATAAATGCAACTATTACAGGGAGAAAAACAATACAAATTATATAGAATGTATCAAGTTCATGTAGTGGGAATGGAAATCTCTGAACAAAAATGTTGACACTTTTAAACAGTGTTTCTGCAGCAGTGCTACTGTGATACAGCATGATGGCCTTATCCAAGACATGTTGCACAAGCAGGAACCCTTCACTGAGGTACCCTATGTGAGAAACAAAGATTGATAAGTACAGTGGTCCAAAAATGGCTGTCATGAACAAAGAAAAAGGCAATTAAAGTAAGCCATGTCCCATATAATGTTTCAATCAACAATGATAAAATTATATCACCTAAGGACATAGCCATCTTCATTTGAGAAAGTACATTCTATGATGCTTCCACTATGACAACAGAAAATGCCTAACATATTTCTAAAACTTTATTCCCATGTTAGGCAACACATTACTGTATGTCAGAGGCACTCTATATTTTTTTTTATTTCTATTTTTGCTTTCTTTTTTTTTTTTGAGACAGGGTCTCGCTTTTGTAGTTGAGGCTGGTCCTGAGCTCAGCCTTGAACTCACAGGGATCCTCTTGCCTCTGCCTTTCGAGTGTTGGGATTACAGGCGTGAGCCACCACGCCCGGCACTGTTGTATGTGGTACTGATGGCCAGTAGGCATGAGTCTCTATGCCCAGTATTGTTGTATGCACCCAGTATTGTACGCACTTACCAGGATCAAATCCAGGCCCTTGCACTTGCAAGACAGGCACCAGCACCACTGAGCTAAAGCCTCAGCCCAAGGTATGCTCATTTTAAAAAATAAATTTAGAGGGTTGAGGATTTAGCTCAGCAGTTCCAACACTTTCCTTGTAAGTGCAAGGTCCCAAGTTTAATTCCCAGTACCCCCCAAAAAAAAATTTAGAAAAAATTTCATAATATAAAATTAAGAATTCTAAATTATACAACTATAGTATTTAGTATATTAATGATTTTATGCAATCAGTGCTTCTCTTCCTCCCAAAATATTTTTAATATCCAAAAGGAAGCTCCAAACCTATATTAAATATTTATTCCTGATTTCTTATCATCAGACCCCAGAAACCACTCATCTTCTGTTCTGCATGTTTCATATAGTGAAAGTATGAATTACATGCCCAGCCTTTTTCTTTTTTATTTTGAGACAGGGAATCGTAAGAATGCTATGTTGCCCAGGCTAGATTTGAAGTTGTGATCTTCCTGCCTCAGCCTCCTAGAGTGCTGGAATTTTAGGCATGTACTACACCTTTTGTGACCTTTTCAAACTCACTTCTTTCACTTAGAACAATGTTTTCAAGTTTCAAATACATTGTGGCATACAAAATACTTCATTTTTTATATGATTGAATAAGGCCAGTCATTTTCTTTCTCTATTCTACAAAATGTATACAGTGTCTCTTTAAATTTATTAATCATTTTGTCATGCTCTATACATTGCAAATTCCATCCAATGAGTTCACACTGTAAATGGTACTTTTATATATGTAGTTTTGGTATTTGTATTTCTTTCCTGAATTTATGATCCCTTCACCTAAAGAGCACAAAGCTAGGTGACAGTTTCAGAGAGTTTTGCTTTACTCTGGGGGGTCATTTCCATTAAGCCTACTGTACACTTGGGAGTAGATTTTTTGAGGTCTCTGTTTTCTTGCTCACTTCCAGCAAAAGTTTTAGTATCAAAGGAGGAAAAACAGAAACATTTGTTTTGATTTTAGGTTTTTAAGATTCTATTTTGCCAGTCTACACTTATTAAGAACACAGCTGCTTTCTCATCTCTACAAACCGTCTCAATCTGAGTAACATAATTGCACCCGGGTCAGGGCCTTAATCCCAGCTATGGAAGCACCAGAAACCTCCTGTTCACCTAGGATGCTCATCTCCTTTGGAGCCCAGCTAATCAAAGTTTCCTTGCATCCAAAAATTTCACCCTAGGATGTGATTCTTATTTTACTCCATTCTTCCTGTTGTTTCACATCTTATTATATCCCACTATCTATCTTTAACAATTCACTTTCAATACATTTCACGAAAGAATTGCTCTACAGAGGTTTAGGAAAAAAAACATATCCTCAACACAGAAGTGGATCCCTATTTCCTTTGCCCCTTCTCTCTCCTTCCCTTTGGCAACCATTTCAATATGTTTCGAGTGTCTCTATGGTTTTATGTGTTCTTCTAGAATGTGTCCTGGTATTTTGCTTGCATCAATTTTCATTCATGTAAATGCAACTGAGTTACCCATTTGATTCACACTGGTTGACTGTAAGATGCAGGTATGCATATATTTAATTCAGTCTTTCTACTTAGATCCCCTAACAGTTGTTCAGATGATTCATAGGTTGTCTTTAATGACTTACAATTCTGTCAAGTTCTGTTTTAAAATTTTATAATTCATTCATCAACTTAAATGTAGTTTATTCCAAAAATTTCAGAATTTGTTAGCCAGGTGTGGTGGTACATACTCGTAATGTCAGCACTTGGGATTTTGAGGCAGGAGGATTGCTGTGAATTTGAGGTCAGCTTGGGTTACATAATGAATTCAAAGCTAGCTTGAACTACGTAGTAAGACTCTGTCTCAAAAAAAAAAAAAACTGGTCATAATTTATCCTTCTGCTGAATAATTTCCTCAATGTAATTTTTCAAAACTATAAAAGCAAAGCCCCAAGACTTAAAGACTTTTTCTTGGTACCAAGAATCAAACTCAGGGGCCGGGGATTTAGCTCAATGGTTCCAGCACCTGTCTTGCAAGCGCAAGGACCCGGGTTCGATCCCCGGCAACCACATACCTCTACTGGGTGTGGAGACTCACGCCCAGCAGCAACCAGTACCACATACCACAGTGCCGGGCGTGGTGGCTCACGCCTGTAATCCCAGCATTCGGGAGGCAGAGGCAGGAGGATTGCTGTGATGAGTTTGAGGCTGAGCTCAGGGCCAGCCTAAACTCCGAAGTGAGACCCTGTCTCAAAAAACCTAAAAAAAAAAAGAATCAAACTCAGGACCTTCCACTTGCCAGGAAGGCCTGGTGACACTGAGATAAATCTCTGGCTCTAAAGACTTGAATGTAGTCCATGTAATAAATTTTAATTTTAAAATTATATAATTATATTAAAATCATTCATCAAGCCAACAAAGTAACATACAGTTTTAGGCAATACAATTAACATCAATTAGAATTAATATTTTTAGGTAGTAGCTGCGTCAGTATTTAGAAATGTGTATATAAGTACTAAAGTAGGGCCGGGGAGTTAGCTCAGTGGTTCCAGCGCCTGTCTTGCAAGTGCAAGGACCCGGGTTCGATCCCCGGTAACCACATACCATACTGGGCGTGGAGACTCACACCCAGCAGCAACCAGTACCACATACCACAGTGCTAGGCGTGGTGGCTCACACCTGTAATCCCAGCACTCGAGAGGCAGAGGCAGGAGGATTGCTGTGATGTGAGTTTGAGGCTTAGCTCAGGGCCAGCCTGAACCACAAAGTGAGACCCTGTCTCAAAAAACCTAAAAAAAAAAGTACTAAAGTAAAAATTTTATAATTAAATTACTTGAAAATATAAGACATCAGGGCTGGGGATGTAGTTCAGTGGTTCCACTGCCTGCCTTGCAAGTACAAGTGCCCAGGTTCGATCCCCTGTAACCACATACAACAATGGTGGGCATGGGGGCTCACGCCCACCTGCAATCAGAACCACATACCACAGTGCTGGGTATGGTCACTCACTCCTGTAATCCTGGCACTCAGGTGGCAGAGGCAGGAGGATTGCTGTGAGTTCAAGGCTGAGCTTGGGGCAAGCCTACAAAACTACAAAAGTGAGATCCTGTCTCAAAAAAAAAAAGAAAGAAGGAAAGAAAGAAAATATAAGACATACAATGATAATGATTTGAAAGGATATAAGATGGTAAAAATATATTGCTAAAATATAAGGAACTTTATCTATGGACTTTTTAACAATGAAAGCTTTAAAAATCTCAATGTAATCAGTTAAAAATAAACGGCTTTTAACACAAGGTTTTAGAAATATGAATTATTTAATCTTACTCTACAAAACGACAGTAAGATCAACACAGTTAAAGATCTACTTACCAGGGCTCCCCCCATCTGCAATCCTGAGGTTTCTGGGTTGCACAGAGGGAAGAAAAAAAAAGAGAGAATCTGTGAACCATCCACTTGTTCCCAAATGTGCCTTGTTCTTCTTATAAATACTAAAACGCAAATAATATTTTACCTACAAGGAACAATAAAAAAATTCATAAAGCAAAATAATAATTAGGCAAAAATCTGGAACAAAAGAAGTTGGGAATATGTGATTCTTTGGCCAGCCTCAAAGAAGATTCTGGACAAGAAGTGAGAGCAAACCTGCCATAAGGCCCATCTCATTTGAGATCCCACTACCCTTAATTCTGCATCCCTAAGTCCATACTCTCTTCAGCTCGTTGTCTTAGTCACTTCCTTGTCACTGCAATAAAAATACCTAAAACTCACAACTTAAAGGAAGAGAGGTTTATTTTGGCTGATGTTTTTAGTCTAATGTTGGCCGACTCCACCAGCGGTGACAGCAGAGGAAGGCTGCTCACCTACTGCAGCTGGGAAGCAGAGAACACAGGAAGGAGCCAGGGAGCGAAACCTTTCTAGGTCACACTGCCTCCAGTGAGCCACCTCTTCTGACCAGACTCCACCTCCTAACAGCAAGTCAGCTATCCAATTACCTTCCCCAAATCCAACCTTTGAACTTTCTGGTTTGAAAGACACTGTACATCTAAGTCATAACACTTGTGAAATTTTCTAAAGGGTCAAAATGCTTGGATATGCACAATGAGTTTGCAGAAAAGAAACACTAGCAACTTTGTACATAATTGAAAATGTATTTTTTCCTAGACAGACAATCGGTATACATACTGAAATGAAGTATTCTGAAAGACATTATTAATTTCGCTTCCCATTATGTAAGCCAAGTTTTCTAAAAGGAAAATCTCTTCCTCTCCTGAAAGTGATTCTTGCAACGTATGGAAGAATCTTCTATAATTACAAGGAAGGAATGTGTTAAGATTTAAATGCAGACTGTTGCATAATGTAATTAAAAAGAAATAATACTAATTCTGGAGAACTGAGTAAACTTCAAGGTACATCACTCTGAAATCACAAAAGGACCAAAAGTTAGTGAGAGTCACAAGAGTCAGACCACAGAGAAATAGGTAAGATCATCAGGAGTGGGTAGATGCCTAAGTGTAGATGAAAATTAATCTATTCAATTATCAAGATAAAAGCTGTAAGAATTTATTATATGCTCAAGGATAGCCACTGTTCTTCCAGGGGCTGGAGTCCTATTGAGGAAATATATATTTTTACATTAACTACAAATTTAGTAGTAGAGAAATGCTGAGTGTACTTATGGGGGAATCAGGAAAGAAAGTGTATGTAGTTAGAAGAGACAATGTAGAGTAATAGCATTAATTATAAAGAGTAGGAGTAAGGCAGCTGAGAGGATTAGGGAGATAAGGACTACACAAAGGCAGAAGAAGTGAAATTTGGAGTTGTACCAAAACATTTTGACTAGGCTTAAATATACTGCTAAGCTAGCATTAGCAATTATCAATGCTTTCCGAAATTCCAGTTTATGAATAAGGCCTCATAGTGGGAAATATAATTCCATCCTCACTAGAACAAAGCACAGACTGTGAAGTCAGTTAAGTGCACAGACCCTGAAGTTAGGTAGACTTGTACTCAACTGTCCTCATGCACAACTACATGATCTTGGGCAAGTTAGACTCTTAAATAAAATGAGAGCCTCTACTTCACTGAATCTCAGGACACTGAAAGTATAATCATGAAGCTCCTACATAAAATTTTCTCACCTGAAGTGGCAGAGGATCACTGTCATTATGGAAGTCATGGTCAAAAATAATAGCAGCCAGAACCTTTCCAGAGTTATTATTTTGCTTGATGTACTTGTCAAAGTCTCTTTCTGAAGAAAAGCCTACCACTGCAGAGACAGATAGAAATCTAATTTGTGAGTTGATCACATAAAGATAAAATGTCTGATAAATCATCCTCTCTGCAAGCTGGGAAACCCAGGTGAATAGCTATAAACATGTTATAAATGTTAAAACATTTTAAAACAGTGGCATAACAACAGATATTTGGAATGAATAAAGACTTGCAGCTTTAAAATTTATTGTGTTTAAAATAATTATAAAATATATACTGAAGTAAGCTAAGAAATGAAGGATATTCCAGTACTTTAAAATTTTCATTTTGTGGCCAATAAGTACAAGAAAAAAATGCTTATCACTGGTCATCAGAGAAATACAAATTAAAACTACACTGATAAAAAATAACTACACTGATATATCATCTTATCCCAGGAAGAACGGTTATCATCAAAAAATCTAATAATAACTAATACTGGTGAGAATGTGAGGAAGACGGTAGCAATCTTCAGTTTACATTGGTGGGGAATGTAAACTAGTTCAATCATTTTGGAAGTATGGAGATTCCTCAAAAAGCTAAAAAGAGAAATTCATTTGACCTCGCTATCCCCCTTCTACGTATCTTCCCAAAACAATGAAAATGATATTACAATGTAATATGATACACATTCCAGTATAGACAATGTCTTTTCTGTCTAGGAAACATGGGATCTTGGTAAGAATCTTTGAGTGTTCCATCCTTTAAAATATCTGCGTTCTGGTAAATGTGGGGGGTTGCACATTTACATGATATTTGCATAAAATGGATCACTCTTGTGATCTTGTTATTATACAAAGGAATGGCCTCGCTCAACAGAAAGAACATTGAGTCACAAGTCCTGATTCTGGTGCTCTAGGGCCAATGTTCAGTTTGAGAGGTAACCATACACTTACAAAGATTTACCTTTAAGGAATATATTTGACACAGCCACTAGAAGGATCCAGCCCCTTAACTACTTTTGGTGATCAAAATTTAGAACTGACCTATAACGAGCAATATAATTGTGGTAATTAAGGACTGTCAATTTGATTGGCTTGGAAGCCATCTATAAGACTACGAAAGTACACTTCTGGGTATGTCTGAGCAAGTCCCAGAGATGTGACCTTTGATACTATATTTGGTCCCTAGCCTCTTCTTTGATGCTATTACCTTGCTTTGCTTCCCAGATGTTATAAAGTTTTATCTCACACACTTTTCTGTCATGATGTTTCTGAAGCCTTTGAGTCAGCCACTGACTGACTGACAGATACCTCTGAAATGATGGGCCAAATTAAACTTTCCCTTTAAGTTGCAGGTATAGGGTATTTTGTTCTAGTGATGGGAAAGCTGACCAATACAATAAACATTCCCCAAGGTTATGTAACATTACTGAAAGTAATGGCTTATATCATTGCATGAATAAGAGAAACCCTAGGTTCAAAAGTGACTATAAAGGGTTAGTTTGTACTTATACAATGGTTTTATTTTTGAAGTAATTCATCAGTTTCAAGTTAATTCAGTCTTATGATAGCTTAAGATCTATTTGGATAGCCACTCAAACATGCTGAGAATACTTCTGGTGGCAAAGAAATTAAACTGAAGGGTCATAATTATTGCTTTTGGCAAAGAAATCCTAGGTATATAACAACTGAAGTAGGCTGGCTTACGGTGATACTCAGCAGGGAAGGAGGCTGGCACACCAGAAAACTGTGGTTACTACAATAATAAAAGCTAGTATTTTCAGAGTGTTTAGTACGCATTAAACTCTGCTCTAAGCACTTGCCTGATCTTAACAACTACCCTGCAAATTATGCAACTACCAATATTTTCATTTTATAAGTGAGGAAGAATACCCAAAGTTTTGACTTGTCCTAGAGAGACGTTAATATGTGAAGGTATGTTACACCAATATGGACAGCATCAAATATATTCATGTACATATACAAACAGATGCACACATGCATGCAACCTTTTCCCTAAAGCCTAGACTAAGTATGGTTAGCCTCTGGATCACTGTCATGCTTAAGAATGCAAATATCTCATTCTAGGATGACACAGTACCATTTTGAGGAACTGAAACCTGGCTAGAATGAGGAGTCAGGATAAATGAGAAGAGTTGAGCTGGTATACACAAGCAGCTCCTTTCCTCATCCCGTCAGTACCTATATTAGCTCTGCCTTTCCTGGTATAAGAGGTTCCATTAACTTTCTTCCTATTGTTGTCTCTGATCTCCTTAGATGTCTAAAATAGCTGTCTTGGCTAACAACATCCACTTCGGAAGAGGGAGGAAAGCCTTTATTTTAACTGCTGGTTTTCTAAGTGAGTAGAAAGTAAGTAGACAAGCAGCTGGCAGGCTAAAATGCTAAGCAGTAATTTCAGTACTACATCGGTTCCAGAGAGTCAGAGTAGATAGGTCAAGCCCATAAAGGGAAGGGATCTTCTTAAACCTGTCAAACTTGCAGCTGAGGCTTCAGATAGACCATGTCCTAGAAATAAGGACAATATGCCAGGACGAGGATTTTGTCACAGAGAAAAATGAAGTAGAGCAGTACTTAATAAAAGCTATTGCCAGCATTCAATGGGATCAAGGTGATCTACCATACAGAGGAAAAGTTAATCCTCTTGGGATAAAGAAACAGTCTCAGGAGCCTCCAAAATGTTTCAGCCTTGGTATCTGCATTTAATAAAATATACAAGATATTTTATAAAACTGGATTCAGTGACCTAAAAGAGGAAAAAAGAAGATTCACAAATGACTCATAAATAAGAATTTTTGAGGGCCGGGGATTTAGCTCAGTGGTTCCGGCGCCTGTCTTGCAAGCGCAAGGACCCGGGTTCAATTCCCGGTAACCACATACAATACTGGGCGTGGAGACTCACCCCAGCAGCAACCAGTACCACATACCACAGTGCCGGGCATGGTGGCTCACGTCTGTAGTCCCAGCACTCAGGAGGCAGAGGCAGGAGGATTGCTGAGATGTGAGTTGGAGGCTGAGCTCAGGGCCAGCCTGAACTACAAAGCGAGACCTTGTCTCAAAAAAAAAAAAAACAACAAAGAAGTTTTGAGCAGGGACTTTAAAGTGAGTATGGTTAATGAATAAAAAATAAAATGGAATATTTGGCTGCATGCTTTCCACTTATTTAAAGGGGAGATAAATGAAAGTTCTAAAACTAAAAACTACTGTTTTTAAACAATTCAATAGAAAGCTTACATGACCTAGTAACATAACTTCCATGATACATAAGCAAAGGGCCGAGGATTTAGCTCAGTGGTTCCAGCACCTGCCGTGCAAGTGCAAGGACCAGGGTTCCATTCCCGATAACCACATACAATGCCACATGTGGAGACTCACATCCAACAGCAATCAGAATCACATACCACAGTGTCAAGTGTGGTGGCTCACGCCTGTAATCCCAACACTTGGGAGGCAGAGATAGGAGGATTGCTGTGAGTTCAAGGCTGAGCTCAGCCAGCCAGAACTACAAAAAGCAAGACCCTGTCTTTAAAAAAAAAAAAAAAAAAATATATATATATATATATAAAATGTATATTTGTATATATGTATATATGCACATATATATGTATATGTATATATATGTGCAAAATAATAACAGTCAAATCTTAATTGGAAACTTTAATATCCTAAATACATATTTATATACACACACATATATATTCTATTGATTCTAATAATACTACACCTTATAAAAATACATAAACTCTCTTAATAACTCACATAAACAGATAACATATAATAACAAAAATTTGAAAAGTATGACAATCTACCTTTGTGGCCTAGGTGTTCATAGAACACTATAACTAAAACTAAAGAATGCATAACCCTTCTGCATACTGACACATGCCTTTTAGCTACTTGGAAAGCTGAGGAGAACTGAGAGTCCGAGGCCAGCATGGACAACACAGACAGACCTTGTCTCAAAAGAGTTGTGAAGGGGAGGTAGAAGGAGAAGAGGAATATATCAATTCCATATGACATACATAGACTTCTTATCAAAATATACTATATACTAATCAAAGACAATTCTCAAAATTTCAAAACACTGAAATCATTAAATGATTAGTATTACAGGGAAATTACAGAAGGAATCAATAATAAAAACATACCACAAACTTCCAAATGTTTGGGATTTAGAGCAACATATTTCTAAAAATTCTAGAATTTCATGCATGAAAGAAGAAACATGGTAGAAATTAAATATTTTGAATAATGCAAAGTCATTGGTAACTATTTGTTGGTATACTGCTACTTCAAAAATTATTAAGGAATGCAGTATTGCTTTGCTTCAGCATTTATTTTAAATAAGAAATGTCTCAAGACAGTATCTACTCTCTAGGACTTTCAAATCCCTTGAGGCAAAATAATTGAAAAAATACACAACTACATAAATGTATGTGTGTGCACATGTGTTTGTGTGTGTGCACATTTGTATGTTTATATAAAAGGAGAAGGTCACTAAGAGCTGCCCACAAAACTTCTGACAGTATTTATGTCTGGGACAAAGTGGAGAGAAATTGGTCTGAGAGTGTGAAGATAAGTGAAGAATTGGAAACTGTTAAATAACTCTGCCCGTCTTTCCAAAGCACTTTGCTATGACTGGATATAGTTTGAGTATGTTGCCCAAAAGTTTGAATGATAGAAGCTTTTCCCTCAGTATGGTGATGTGGAGGTGACTGAGTCATTCAGAGGTGAGCCTAGTGTAATTAGATTACAATAGTATCATCCTTGGAAGGGATTAACAATTTTCACAGAATTCTGGTTGGTTCTCATGATAGTGGGTTGTTATGAAAAGAGTAGGCTGGTCCCTGAATATTTCTAGTTTCTTGTATCTCCATGTGCTCTATTTGTTTCAAACCTACTTCCACTGCTCACTGAATGTAGCCAAGGAAACCTATGATGTAGCCAACGAGATTCTCACTGGATGCTAAAAAAAAATGGGGCTATCCATTCTTAGATTTTTAGTCCAAAACTCTGTGCTAAATAAACCTCTTTTCTTTTTAGATTATTAGCCTCAGTTACTTTGTTACAGTAACCTGAAAAAGACTAAGACATGGTCTATGAGTTTTGTTATGTACTTATATAAAAAAGGTATGACTACCCAGTATGCATTCAGAATAAAGACTTGTGCTTTTCTGTGTATTTGTTGAATACTATTATATGCTTTGAAGTTATACATAGGTTTTGGAAAACTACAAGGAACAAAAAGACTTACTATTTGTTCAGGACTCTTCAGAGAAAATTTTAATATGAATTTAACTCGAGAGATTAACAAAGTTTATAATGTTGTACTTAGGGCATTAACCTGGTTATATCAGTATCTGAGTGTTTTTTACATGGAAGACAATTTTCTAGTTAGAATACTTGTACATATATCTTTGCTGAAGCAATTTAATAATATGTTTTCAGAAAGCTTCAATTTCTAACCTTGCATATTGGGGTTTAATTCCTTTTTCACGTTTTCAACAATATTCTGTACCACAACACTTCTGGAAGGCACATAAGCCAATTCCCAAGGATCTCTGATGACTGAAGGCACACCATTAACAGGAAAAGCAGGATAATTGGAAGGTCCAATCTTGAATACCGGAATAATATTACGTAGTCCCAAAAGTGAAAGACCAAACAAAACTGCTATGATTATCTCTGCAACTATAGCCATATATTTCCGCCTCTAGAAGGGTTAAAAAAAATTATGTCAATTTTCTTGTCATTAAATTTTCAATGGCTAATAATTTTATATTAACAAATATTCCATAAGGAAAATATAGATTAAAAAAAATAGTCTCACTTTAATGGTAGCAATTTCATGGACTTTTTTTCCTTTTATGTGACACATTATTTCATTCTGAAAAGTCTATGTCTAGATCAGGTAAACCCAACCCAAGAAATGAGAAAAGCAAAATAACATAAATTAAAATGAAGTGCTCAGGCTGTTAGAATTTCTCCTGGAGACCTCTCAACTGTTGAACTAAATAAAGTTCAACTTACCTTTATGTATATACTTAAATTTATATATTTTATATATACTTACACATATGTTTTATATATATAGTTCGACTTACCTTTAAAGTAAAACTCTTCCAGAGAAGAAGTTTAAGTTTTCTGAACTCCAACAAAGTCATTCTTCTAAAAGGAGTGTAAGTTCAGTTCTATAGAGTGAGTAAAGATTAAAAAAGGAAAAAGAAAATTAAGAGTATCTAACAATACCTGCGTTTTACATGAGTAAATTATTTAAATTAATTCACTTAATTTTCTAATCAAGCTCTAAAGATGACAATAAAGAATAAACATTTAAAATATTTTACTTGTTTATTCCTGTTTTTAGTTTATTCACATCTAATGGAAATCCTGATGTGTACAAAATATCAACATCAAACAAAGATCAGTAATTTGTTGGTTTAACTTTCCAGATACAGCAATAGCTACCATTAATATGATGACTAAAGGGAACAGATCCGCAGTGGACTTTGGGAGGTAATTAGAATGGGATTTGTACCTTTATAAAAGAGGTTCCAGAGAGATTGTGCATCACTTTCACCTTGTGAGAAAGAACAGACATTCACGGCCTCTCAAGGCACTGAGTCTGCTGACACCTTAGTCTTGGTTGTCCCAGCTTCTGAAACTGTGAGCAACACCTCTCTGCTGTTTATAAGCCAAGCAGCCTACAGTACTTTGTAACAGTGACTCAAATGAACTAAGAGAATATTAACTCTTATGTTTGATGGGAATTTGCTCAACATTTACTACATGTTATGTTAGATATAACTGTATAGTGGGAAACAAAACAGATAAAACCCATCTCTCACATGTGGATAACATAGCCCCTCGATCTCAAGTTAGATTATCTTCATCAGCGCCTCAGCTCTACCGCTAACAGTGTGATCTGGAACATTTCAATTAAACCCTTAGGACTATGACAGACAGTGCTAGAACTAAAGACTAGGAAGGAGAAGCATAAGATTAAGACTGGTTTGTAAATTAGGAGGAACCTGGGAAAAAAATGCTCTTCGGGGATTACAATCAGCTTCTATTAGTGTTTTTTGTTTGTTTGTTTGTTTGTTTTTGAGACAGGGTCTTGCTTTTGCAGTTCAGGCTGGCCCTGAGCTTCACTATGTAGCCCAGGATAGCCTCGAACTCATAGAAATCCTGTTGCTTCTGTCTCCCAAGGGCTGGGATTATAGTTGTGAGCCACCACACCCGCCACTGTGGTGTGTAGTACTGACTGCTGGTAGGCATGAGTCACTTTGCCCACATTGTGATATGTGGTTACCAGGGATCAACTTGGGACTTTGGGCTTGCAAGGCAGACACCGGAATGGCTGAGCTAAATCCCTGGCCCAGCTTCTATTAATCTTGATCCTTGCTGTCCCATACCTGTAATCAGGAGGCTGAGGCAGGTGGACCCCTGGGAGTTAAAGGCCAGCCTGGGCTACCTAGTGAGTTCCAGGGCAGCCTGAATTGCATAGTGAGACACTTTTTCAAAAAAAAAAAAAAAAAGAGAAATCTTGAACCTTGATATCAGATGTACGTGATTCCAGATTGCATGTCTACAGCGACCTAGCACAATGAATCGCTGAAGGAACATAACACGATGCTAGAATCAACTATTAGTACAAGCAATCTTTCTGAATACACAAAAACATAAATACTAATAGAAAATCTCTACTACTTTCTTAAAGTGGATGTTAAAAGCACAAATAATAACAGGCCCTAACAAAAATCTAAAATTGCTCATAAAAAAGTAAAATTAGCTGGGTATGGTAGCTCATGCCTGTAATCCTAGCACTCGGGAGACAGGCAGGAGGATTGCCATGAGTTCGAGGTTAGCTTGGGCTACATAGTGAGTTCAAGGTCAGCCTAAACTACAAAGCAAGACTCTTCCTCAAAAAAAAAAGTAAAACTGAGCCTATAAATATATGCAGTTATAATCATGATAGCAGAGAGGAAGCTGCCTTCACTGATTGCTCCAAGATATTCACCAAAATCAGTCCCTCTAAGACTGACTTTATGAGCCAGGGATTTAGCTCAGTGGTTCTGGCACCTGCCTTGCAAGCGCAAGGGCCCAGGTTGATACAACAATGCTGAGCAAGGTGATTCATGGCCACCAACAATCAGCATCACATACCACAGTTCTGGGCATGGTGGCTCACACTTGTAATCCCAGCACTCAGGAGGCAGAGACAGAAGGATTGCTAAGTTCAGGACCAGCCTGAACTATGAAGCAAGACCCTGTCTCAAAAAACTAAAACAAAAAACAACAGACTGACCTTATGAGGTGTTCAGGACACCAACACTGAAAGGTATCTTAAAGGAATTATTGAGTAGCAGGTATAGAAACAGGAAGCTTTCATGAAAAACTAACGCAGACACCATTCCATTTCCAGGGAAGACACCCAAGCTGGTGACTGCCCTTGGAGCTCACCCCAGCCACCATCATCACCAACTGAAAAGTTCTCCATCCCCTCCTCCAGAGATACAACCAGAGACAGAGACAGCAAGACAGGGCCTCTCCATTCACCACTGCTTTGCTTGCTGTGTGCCAGACTGAAACCTAGAGAACTACAGCAGGGGCCAAAAGTGGTGACATCCAGGGGAGATGAACCAGACAGTCCAAAATTAGGGTTCTATCTCCCAAGCTCTGGGTTCCCAGGGATCTGAAGGCCGAGAGAGCCTCAATGGGCTGAGGCAGAGCTGCAGGTGGTGAGCAAGGGGAGCAGTCAAAGGGTGATAAGCATTCTATGCTCTGGCTTTTAGCCTCCCCACCACACTGGGCACAGAAAAAACCTTGAAGGTCCATAGGTACAGGGATCTTCGGGGACAGAGAAACACCCTTGGGCACCTGGGCCAGACTCCTCAATTCTGAACACCAGTGAAATCATAGGATCTTAGTTGAGGAGAAACCAGAGCCTACAGCTGAGACCTAGAGAGAAGGGGGTGAATTATTTGACAGTCTCATTTTCTTCTTGCTCATCTCCCATTTATATTTCCTTTCTTTTTCTGCTTGCTTTTACTTTTTTGTTTTAACTCCCCACCCCCTTTGTTTTTTCCTTGAGGTAGGATCTTGTTTTGTAGTTCAGGCTGGCCCTGAGCTCACTATGTAGCCCAGGCAAGCCTGGAACTCACAGCAACCCTCCTGCCTCTGGCTCCCAAACGCTAGGATTACAGGTGTGAACCACCACACCCAGCACTGTGGTGTGTAGTAGTGATTGCTGGTGGGCGTACGGCATCACTTCCAGCATTGTCGTATGTGGTCACTGGGTCTTTGTGCTTGCAAGGCAGGTGCTGAACCGCGGAACTATATCCCTGACCCCTTAACTTCCCTCTTTTTACTTTCTACTTCCTCCTTTCAATTTTCTTTTATTAAAAATTTTATATTTTTCCTCTTTTCTATTCTTTTTTCTATCCCTTTCTCTTCATATATACTATTTTAAATGTTCGGAATAATTTATGAGTATTTTTTTTAGCCTATTATACTACATTACTCTTTGTCTCTTCCTGAAGTAGTGACGTTTTGTCTTGATTTGTGAGGCAGGATCTTGGCCTGAAATTTGGGCTAAACTTGAATTCACTATGCACCCAAAGCTGGTCTCAAATGTATAGTCCTCTGCCTCAGGCTCTAGAGTGCTGGGATTACAGATATGTGCCACCATGCCTAATTAGTACAGACCTTTTGAATCAAGTTCTTAAGTACCAGTTAATCCATGGGTACCTCCTCAAGTGTTGATATTACTTGTAGTTACACTACATTCTATCCCCTCAAAGCAGTGTTGGGGTAGAACCTAGCACCCAGGGAAGACTGAGTGTAAACTTTCACATGGAGACATAACCACAACCCAGGCAACATAATGAAGAAAAAGCCACTTACAATAAAACAAAAACAAAAACCATACAACAGTGGAAGACACATTCTAATCAACTCATTGATAAAGCTCAACACAGAAATACAACTAAAATGAAAAAAAGAAGGCACATTAATGATACCTACAATACCTACAATTTAAAGGAAGAGAGGTCTAATCTGGTTCATAGTTTCAAGGGATTCAACCCATGGCTATCTGGCTTCATGGCAGAAGCATCATGGTGGGAGTGGTTACAGCAAAGATGCTGAGTTCACAGAGAAAGGAGGAGCAAAAGAGCAGACTCCAATGTCACGCCTCCAGGATGAATCCATCTACATCCCAAAGGTCCTTTACTAATCCCCTCAGCAGCTCATAAGTTAATCAAATTGAGTAATGAAGTTTAACTACCACATTCCACCCCTCGTTAACTTGACACACAAAACATACAATCTCCAAATAAAATACTGATAGTAGCAAAATAACAAGTTGATAATTCTACATAATATAACTGTTATGTGTACAATAAAGAGTGCAGTGATTCTTTTTCCCAAAGTCTCAACAGTTCCTGCATTTCTCAAAAGTCCAAGTCAAAATGTCTTCTGAGATTCAAGCCAAATGCTCAGCTGTGAATTTCTGTGAAAACAGAAAAGAGTTACATAATCCCAAAGTCTGATAAACATTGCCATTCCAAAAGGGAAGAATAAGGGGACAGAAAAGAACAGGACCAAAACTGAAATTTAGCAGGGCAAAGATTAAATCCTCTATCTTTATATCTTAAGACGCTCACTTCTTTATTTTTTAAAATTTTTTAAATACAGAGTCTCCCCTTATAGTTCAGCTGATCCTGAAATCAGCCTTGAGCTCAGTAATTCTCTTGCCTCTGCCTCCTAAGTGCTGAGATTACAGGCCTCATGGTGGCATGAGCCACCATGCCCACACTGTGGTATGTGGTACTGACAGCTGGTAGGTACGAGTCACCAGGCCAGGCATTGTATGTGGTTACTGGGATCAACTCTGGACCTTGCGTTTGTAGAGCAGGTGCCAGAACCATTAAGTTAAATCTCCCGCCCGAAGCTCACTTCTCTGGTACTAATTTTCTGTATTAATCAGCTTTCCTATCCTGGTCACATAATATCTAACACTGTTTCAAGGGAGAGAGGTTTAATTTAGCTTATTGTTACAGAGGATCCAATCCATGGTCATCTGCTCCAACGCAAAAATGTCATGGTGGAAGAGTGTGGTGGGGCAAAGATGTGAGCTTAGTTCATGATGGTCAGGAAGCAGAGTAAGGAAAGGATGAGGGATCAGATACAGATCTCAAGGTCATAGTTCTATGACCCATCCCCACACAAAAAGAAATGCTTTCCTAATCCCTTTGGAAGCTCCCAAACTAACCAAGTTGACACAATTAAGTATAATTACTACATAAGACAACAGATACCTCCAAAATACATAACTACCAAAAAGCTGATCCTACATATACTAAAGTAATGAAATTCCAGATTAAGAATTTTAAAAACTGATAGTTAAAATGATCAAGAAGATCAAAGAAGATACAAATAAGCTGCTGAATCAATTAAAGAAGATAATGCAAGATATGAACGACTGGTTCTGTAAAGGGTGAAAAAAAACCAAGGAGAATTCCTGGAAAAGAAACATCAATAAATCAAATAAAAACCCCATTGGAAATGGAAATTGGAAATCTAGGTAGTACACAAGGTGAATCAGAAAAAAGAATATTAGGACTTGAAGATAAGATCAAAATGCTAGAACATTTAAATAGGATCTAAGAAAAAAAAAGCGCTGAACAGACTAAACAAGAGTTCTTAGATAATCTAAAAGAAATAACTGAATGTTCATTAGCCTAGAAGAGGGCATCAAGATAGTCTAACAGCTTAAAATAAATCTATTTACTGAAATTACTGACTAAAATTTTCCAAATCTGGGGAATTAGACGGATAATTAGGTAAAGAAGGTACTGAAAACTCTAAATAGACACAACCATAAAAGAACTTCTCCACAACACTTCTTAATCAAAATGCCAGAAATTTGGAAGAAAAAGAGGAATGTTAAAAGCTGTTAAGAGAAAAATATCAAATTATTGTAAGGGCAAACCATCAGAATAGCAGATTTCTTAAGAGAAGCCTCAGAGGCCAGGAAAACTTGGAACAAAGTTTTTTAAACCCTGAAAAATATAATTTCCAAACCAGATTTCTATATCCTGCAAAGCTATCTTTCCATACTGAACAGAAAATAAAGAATTCTCATAGTAAGTATAAAACTAGAGAAATTCATTATCACTAAGCCAGTGTTTCAGAAAATAATAAGGGAATCGTAAACAAAGACCAAGAGCACAACCACCACAAGCCAAAGGAAGAGTCCATAAATGACTAACAGAAATAATTTTTTTTTTTTGAGACAGGGCCTCGCTTTATAGTTCAGGCTGGCCCTGAGCTCAGCCTCAAACTCACATCACAGCAATCCTCCTGCCTCTTCCTCCCGAGTGCTGGGATTACAGGTGTGAGCCACCACGCCCAGCACTGTGGTATGGGTACTGATTGCTGCTGGGCATGGGTCTCCACACCCAGTATTGTATGTGATTACCGGGGAATCGAACCCAGGCCCTTGCACTTGCAAGACAGGCGCCAGAACCACTGAGCTAAATCCCTGGCCCCAGAAATACTTTAAAAACAACAAAATGACAAGAATTAGCACATACATTTCAATAATAACAATGTAAATAATTGTAACTCTCCAATAAAAAACAAAGATTGGCAAACTGGAGCAAAAACAAAATTCATCTATATGTTGTATGCAAGAAACAGCTCATTTGCAAAGGTATACACAGATTGAAAGTGAAAAGATGGAAAGCTATTCTCCAAGAAACTGAAACCCCAAAGTAAAGAGGAATAATTATATTTCTACCTGACAAGCCAAAACTGATCAGGAGAGACAAGGCCATCATTATACAATGGTAAAGGTAACAGTTACCAGTAAGAGATAACAATTCTAAATATATATTCACAGGATATTAGAGTACTCAATTTCATAAAACAAATACAACTCGGCATAAAAAGATAGACCACAATATAATCAGAGGAGGGACTTGTATACCCCATTCTCACAAACAGTTCAACCACATACAAATTCAACAATTAAACTACAGGATAGATAAAATGGACTTAACAGACATTTACAGAGTGTCTGGGCAACCTCAGCAGAATATACTTTTTTGCCACTTCAATGAAACTTCTTCAAAGTAGATCATATTTTAGGCCTTAATGCAAAGTCTTAATAGAAAAAACTGAATAATATCATACATCCTCTCCAATCACAAAAGAATAAAACTTAAGTCATGGCAAAAGAAACCACAATAACAACATCAATGCATAGAGATTTAATAAAACACTCTAAACAATCAATGGGTTTCTAACAAAATGAGGAGAAAAAATTTAAAACTCCTAGAATTAAATAACAATGGAAACACAAGGCATCAGTATCTATGAGACACAAGGAAAGCAATTCTAAGCGTGAAGTTTACAGCTGTCAGTGCTTACATTAGAAAAACAGCAAGTCCAAATAAATAACCTAATGATGCATCTCAAACAAAATACTAAAGACAGGGCCAAGGATTTAGCTCAGTGGTTCCAGTATGTGCCTTGCAAGCTCAGGGGCCAGGGTTTGATCCCCAGTAACCACATACAACAATGCCGGGCATGGTGACTCACACCCATAAGCAATTAGTACCATATACCACAGTGGTGGCTCACACCTGTAATTCCAGCACTCAGGAGGCAGAGGCAGGAGGATATCTGAGTTTGAGGCTGAGTTCAGGACCAGTCTGAACTACAAATTGAGACCCTGTCTCAAAAAAAAGAAATAAAGACATCACATTACAGTGTTACAGGTATTTCCATGTATATAGCAGCACAATTCATAATAGCTCAACCTTGAAAGTAGCCTATGTCCATCAACAGATGAATAATAAAGAAATGTAAATTGTTATACACAGTGGAGTACTACTATGCCATATGGGATAAATTTGAGTCATCTGTAGGAAAATGGATGCACCTGCAGACTATAATGTTAAGTGAAATAAGAGACAAATTTAAATACTGCATGATTATTCTTATATGAGACACCCAAAATATAAAAATAAGAGCAAAATAAAAGATAAGTAATAGAAAGTAGAAAGATAGATCTTTTGAATAAAGAAAGGGTTAGAGATAGAGGAGGTTGGAGAGAAGGGAAAGAAGATTAAAAAAAAAAAAGAATTAAGATTTAGAAGTTTATGTACAAACTCCCTACAAGGAATGTAATCATTATGTAAGAGTAACATGTACTAATAAAAAATAAAAGGAATATATAATGCTCCTAGAACTAATGGCTTATTGAGATTTCATTTTCCTTATAATGACTCTCAGGTACATGTAAAAATATTAAATAAGGCTTTCATGCTTTTCTCCTCTGTCAGCTTACTTCTTAAGCCTAGCCATATAACCTAAGAAGAAAGGGCGTTTTTCAGTCTTAATGACAAATTGCTGCTTTATGTAAGGAATGTGGAATTGGTGAACGAAATGGGCAGAGAGACCCTACTTGGCAAACCACTACCTAATCAAACACTTGGGTACCAAGGTTAATGGTGCCCCTTAGGTAGAAACTGAACTTTTTTTTTCTTTTTTGAGACAGGGTCTCACCTTTCATTGTTCAGGTTGACCCGGAGCTCACTACGAAGCCCAGGCAAGCCTTAAACTCACAGCAACCTTCTTGTCTCTGCCTCCCAAGGGCTAGGATTATAGGCATGAGCTACCACTATACCTGGCAATGTGGTATATGGTACTGATTGCTGGTGGGTGTGAGTCACCACACCCAGCATTGTACTATGTGGTTACTAGGGATCGAACTCAAGACCTTGCACTTACAAGGGAGATGCCAGAACCACTGAGCTAAATCCCTGGCCCTGAACTTTGTATTTTATTGCTGAGGAAACTGTGACCCCTCTTGAGAAGTAAAGAATATAAACACAGCTGTGCATGGGTTTCCACAGATTTTGTTTTTTTCTTATGATTTATCATATATCCTTCCTATATCAAAGTAATAAAGCTTAACCGTGAGTACAACTATGAGTCCTGTGAGTCTTTCTAACAAATCTTAAAATATGGAGGTAGCCTCAGGGATCAGTCTTCTAACCCAGGCATAACAGGACTTTCTGGGATGATGGTAATGTTTGTGTTTTGTTTTGCATTTGTTAATACACCAAGTACACTTCATATCTGAGTATTTCACTATATATAAATAATGATTCAAATAAGGAAGGCTGAATTTTTTTCTCAAACGCCAAGTTATAAAAGCAAGTATTACAAGCAATAAAAAGGCCAGGGGTGCAGTTTAGTAGCTCTGCACGTGCCTCACAAGCTCAAGGTGCTGAGTTCAATGCCCGGTACTGGAAAAAAAAAAAAAAAACTGAAAGAAAACCAAGCAATAAAGAGCAGACACAGTAAAATTCAGGACCAAAGGCAAAGGAGATTTCCTATTGCATACATCCACAATTTATAATAAATATATAACAGTTACATCTATATTCCCAGTAATACCAAAATCCCCCCATAGGAGATGCCAAGAAAAATGTACTAAAAACAACTGTATTAGCAACAGATAAGAAAATTAAACAAGGCAGTCCAAGAAAAGCCACATAGACAAAACTTTAAGTACAGGTATACATTGAGCCTACTGATAAAACATAAATTATAGGGTATATTAAACAGTAGTTAAAGCAGTCCTAAATGGTCATAGTTAACAAAAAATAAAATATAGAGAGAATAAAGATATAGGACCCCAGAGCTTGGATTCTATTAATTTTCTCAGAACTTCACCAACAATGTTGTAAGAGATTTAAAATTCTGCCAATCTGAAAATAATGATACCTCAGTTTTAACAGGTATTTCTCCTACTGGTAGTGTTTCTCTTATATTTCTAGAGCTTTTTTCTTTGAATCTTATTTCCCTCCAATTTATAGACTTCTTTATACAGGAAACTTAGCCCTTTGTCTCCATTTGTCTCTTGATTTTGCTTACTTGTTCCTATGTAATCATATATCCATTTGTGGATATATGTGCAGATTTTTCCCACTCTCATAACTTGTATTTTTCCAGTTGGCTATTTGTTCCAACTTCATTTAAGTAAAAGTGTCTCTTCTGTTCAGTAGGTTGGGATGTTATCCATGTTACAGATTAAATTTCTACATATACTTTGGTTTAATTCTCAACATTCTATTTCATTTCCCTTGTCTTTCAAGCGCTGAAGCCACACATTTCTAACTAGAGAGACAGTATAGTATCCTCTACTATCCTGTATTTTGCCTTCATCTCAGGAGGCTTAGCTTCAGTGTTTTCCTAGCCATTTTCCATGCTTATTCCACACAAACTTTATAACACAAAATTACTGCTTTTTATCTTTATTGGGATAGTATAAGCATAATCTAAAAGAGGAAAACTGGTATTTTTGTTATATCATCTTTTCAAGAGCAAGGAATGCTTTTCCATTGTTCAAATCTACTTTTTAACCTTGCAAGATGGGCTTAAAGTTTCTTATGTAAAATTTGCACATTTCTGTTACATTATGTATAAGTATTTTGCCTTTTTTCTTGCTACTACAATCTCTTTATATTTTCTCCTGGGATCTGGTGTATATGTGTGGGTACAAAAATTGTAGATTTTTATGTTAATTTTGTAGCCCCTGCCATCCTGAATCTTTTGTGTCGGTTTCTGTATCGATTCTCTTGGGTTAACTATTTATGTCTTTCTCTTAGACATGAGTTTATTCTTGTTTTCCCTTGACTGATTCCACTGGCTAACAGCCCAATCGAAGCGTAATGGGTACTGTCCCCACCATTACTAGCTCTACAATGAAGTGTAAAAGACAAACTGAACCACCTATAGCACTTAACTCTCACGTTCTTTTTGTCACTTATTGAACATTTACTATGTTCCAGGATTTTAAATATCATAACCACCCTCTGAGTTGGGTATCCGTGTTATGTCCTTTCCTACAAGACGAGGGAAACCGATGCTTACAAAAATCAAGCCATTCCTCTCAAGTCAGAATCCACTGTGAAGGAGTGGGACGCAGAGCAAGACGCCGAGTGCGCGCTCTGTCCCGGCGGTGCGCGTGCTGCGGAGGGAGGACGGTACTTCCCCAAGCCGGGAGGCAGCTCGGCCCGTCCAGGCCCCGCGCAGACGCGCCCGGCGGGCTGGCTCTTCCGAGACCCTCACCCGCCTCGGAACCCGCGGCGACGGTGCCACCGAGGCCCGCGCACACGAGACCCGCCGAGGGGAGCGACGGCCAGTCCGCGACCAAAGCGCAGCCCGGGGACCGCGCCTCCAAACCTTCGCCTCTCCTCTTTGCGCGACGCCGAAGCGAAGCGTCCGTGAAGCTCTCCACAGCCAGTTCCGCTCCTGCAGGAGGAGGGGGGCGGGCCCAACACTTCCCGCCCAGAGCGTGGAGGAGAGGAGACCGTGCCGGGTCCGGGACAGCGGCGGCGGCGCAGCGGGCACTCACCGCTCCGACCACTCGCGTCTCTGGCCGGCACCGCCGCCCAACGCCCCGCAACCGCCCTGCGCCCAGCAGCCGCGGACCGGGCTGTAGTCCCGGCCTCGCGCGCCCGCACCGGTCCGGCACGAAGGGGGCGGAGCCGGGGCACGGGCGGGGTGGGGCCAAAGTGCTCGGGACGCTGGGGGCGGGGCCTGGGGGCGGAGCTGAAGGCGCTAGGGTTGAAAAGACCGACGAACCCCAGGCGTGAGAAGGGTGCAGGCGGACCATACCTCAGTCCTTTCCCTGCGCATTAGCCCAGCCCCGTAAGCTTCAGCTTGCTCCAGCCCCTTCTCTTCAACCCAGTGCGCGCCTGGCTCTTCTTTCTAGCAAATATTATTCCTTCCTTTTTGCAGCCGATGCGCTGAGCTCCGCCTGGACACCCACTCTTTGGCTGGCTTCCCAGGTCCTTCACACTCGGGTCGCCTCCAGTGTGGCCTGCTTCCTTCTCGCCTCCTGCCCCTCGTTTGTCAGGTTTTCCCTGAGCAGATTCCGATGCAGGCGGCAGGAAGTGTGAGGGGATTCGACGGCTGTGCCCTTCCAGGGCCTGTTTGGGGTTAGGGAGCTTCCAGAGGCATACGCACAGGGTCTGTAAACCTTGCACGCAGCACCCCCCCCCCAAGGCTCCTATCGTGGGGCTAACGCAGCACAGTGTACTGGCCCCTCTCCTCCCTTCCTAGCCTGCTGCGTCAGCCCTAGACCCCGCGGCGTGCGGGCTCCCCACCTGCTTCGCCATGCCCCGTGCCAGCCTGACCTGCCCATCACCAGCCCACTCCACCTCCCTACATTTCTCAAAAGCTCCTCCAGTTCACACAGGCCCGCTCCTCTCCATCGACCCCATCCCAGTACCCATCTCCAGTGGGGTTCAGTGCTTAGAATCACAGGTTCTAGGCTCTATCCGAGGGCAAATTCACCACTCCAGGCGCTGCCAAGTCAACTTTATTTCCTCTCCGTGCCAAACGGTTTTGAAACGGCCTGAGGCGAAGCTTTGTCAGCAGAGGGCGCTGGAGGTCTATGGGCTTCTCGTTCCAGTGAAGCGTCTTCTCCTGGCCTTTTTCTGGCTCTTGCCTCGGCCAGCACCAAGTGAGGAAGATCCGTGGCACTCTCTCCGCATGAAGTGGAGGTTGCCAGAGTGTTACTGAGATGCCCCAGATGTCTGCTCTATAGCAGGGGCTGCCAACACCCCCCCAGAAGCGTTTTCTGCTCAACAGACCCATAGAGTGTTCTCATTTGGTAAAAGGGAGAAGACTTTGCTCGCAAGCTGGCTTCTTCCTTGAATATTTCCTCTGCGACGTGGAGGAGGTTATTCTTTTTTTTGTTTGTTTGTTTTTTTTTTTTTGTTTTTTTAGGTTTTTTGAAATAGGGTCTCGCTTTGTAGTTCAGGCTGGCCCTGAGCTCAGCCTCCAACTCACATCACAGCAATCCTCCTGCCTCTGCCTCCCGAGTGCTGGGATTACAGGCCTGAGCCACCAGGCCCGGCACGTGGTATATGGTACTGATTGCTGCCGGGGTGAGTCTCCACACCCAGTATTGTATATGGTTACCGGGGATCGAACCCGGGTCCTTGCGCTTGCAAGACAGGCCCCGGAACCACTGAGCTATATCCCTGGCCCTGGAGGAGGTTATTCTTGAGAGTAGTCTCAATAACATAATCCCTTATGTTAATAACTTTTAAATTTTACCTTTTCAAATTGCTGTGCGGTTTCCTGTCTCCTCGTAGGGACACTGACTTGCATACCTGCTTACCAGGTCAAATCCCTTAAACCCCCTTCAGTCTCCCACAGACAGTGAAGGTGACAGCAGCACCACTTCTCCTAGGAGGGTTGTAGTAGAATTAAACAATGCTGTGCATTGCACGTGGTTGGTAGAGAACCTGACTTGTGCTGAGAGATGAAAGGTGGATGGAAGATAGGAAGGGACGGTGGAAGAGATTACTAAAAGGATTTTAAAGACAGTCATCAGTGGAGTCAACTGGGAAACCTTTTAGAGCCACTCATGGGAGTGTTGAGAACACAGATGCTGTGATATAGAGCTGCAGAAACATATGCAAGCTAGAGGCAAATCGAAAGCCCACCGTTAAAGATGGCAGCCTGGGAATAAATTTGGTAAATACTGAAATCAGTTTGCAGAGATCTATGACAAGTATAGAAATAGAAGCCAAGGAGAACTATACAATAGCTAAAAACAGCAGAATGGAGAATGGCTGTTGGATATCATTTTATCACTCAAATATAGAACTGAGAATACAGAAACCTTGAAGAAGCCCCCCTCCCCCATAAAGCAGCTTCAGAGACTTGTAATTTAGCTATTCAATTGTGTCCATCCTAACTGTCTGCTCATCTGACATAAATCCTCATGTTGCTCATAGGGGACTCCATCTGCCCAAATCAGAATCAGAATAAAAGGTCTCTGTTTCCTGTCTTTCCTGCTTAATTTTTCTTTCCTTCTGCTGTTTAAAAATATTCTTTAATTTTGTTCTTGGACTCCTAATTTTCTAAGTCAAAGATCACCTTACAGATGTAGAACCTTGTGTGTGTATGTGTGTGTGTGGTACTGGGGATCAAACTCAGGACGTTGTGCTTATGAGGCAGGTGCAGTGTCACTAAGCTAAATCCCTGGCCCACAAATGTAGAATTTGGAATGAGTGTTGGAAATAATAACCCCTCTATAGGCTTTATAATGTGAATCTGGTATGTATCTATGACCTTGGGTCTTCCCATCACAAGGCCTGGTCTTTAGGATTTGCAGAATGGGTGAGAAAGTTTCCACTGGCCCATGAGAGTTAGGTGAATGGGAATCAGGCCCCTTGTCACCAGACTGGGTCTGAGAAATTCCTAGAAACTGAAATAAGGAACTCAAGCTCTGCTTTTTGAAGCAGGTTTCCTGATGATTGTCACATAAGAAGAATTTTCAGGATGAGTCAGTAAGAGGCATGAGAAGGGTCCCCTAGAGATTTGGGAAGCAGTCAAGAGTGGGGTGCAGGTGCTCCAGAAATGTGACGCATTACAGTTTGGAACTGGGAACATTTATACTTTTCTCGAGGAATGAAAAGTCCCAAAAAGAGCATCCCAACCCCTTCCCCAAACGGTGCTTGGTCCATGCCACAGGCACAATGAGTTTGGGGTGGCTGAGGGGTCTCATTTTGAGAGGTTTCTCAGCCTAATGTCTACTTTTTTAACTGGGCCAATTTATGGCTTTTCAATGATGGGCTATCTTGGGTAACTTTGTCTTAATCTTAGAAATTTCAGTCTTCTTAAAAGTACAAGTTTTAATGATGATTTCCTTTCCCCCTTTCTATCTATATTTTATTTCTTCTATCCTGCCTCAGCTCCCTGCAAGACTTCTCCATATATATATATATATATATATATATATATATATATATATGCTGAGTTACATTCCTGGCCCATATCCTTTATTCTTCAGGGAGTGTATAAGGCCCACTGGACCATGTCCTAACTGATGTAAAGGAGACATATGAATATCAGATTTTGCTGTGTGTAAAATCATCACTCTTCAATAGTCTCAGGGAAAAGACAAGGACATATAAGACATTGTCCCATAACAACAGTGGATCACATAGCATGAGAGAATTTCAATATACAGTACCATAAATGAGAATTTTTAAAAGTCAGATTTTTCCAGGGCTGGGGATTTAGCTCATTGCTTCCACTACTTGCTTTGCAAGCACTAAGTCCTGAGTTCAATCCCTGGTAATTACATACCACAAAGCCAGGCATAGTGATTCATGTCCATCAGCAATCAGTACCACACACCACAATGCTGGGGTGATAACTCACGCCTATAATTCCAGCATTCTGGAGGCAGAGGCAGGAGGATTGCTGTGAGTTCAAGGCTTGCCTGGGCTATATAGTGAGCTCAGGGCCAGCCAGCCTGAACTACAAAGCGAGACCCTTTCTCAAAAAAAAAAAAAAATCAGATTGTTCCAGAAAACCAGGTCACCAGTTATTGATGCTTATTACAAAGTCTGACATGGCATCAATCTGTTTAGATCTTATAATGCAGAAAACACACTTGCAGAGTTCTTAGTAATGCATACGTAACATTTTGTTTCGGTAATGGCACAGGTTCCACCTGGAGCTGCTGTTAGACATAGAAGGTTTTGTAGAATGGCTTTTCTTATCAATTTTACTTCTGATTTTAGTAATGAAATATCTTCTGAAGTCTTGTTTAGAGCTTTTTAGGTTTAATTAGTAAGGCGTGAAATATGCCTTAATACATGCTCATGTCCTATTTGGGGGATAAAGATAAAGGCCAAATTGTCATACCAGTGAAAAACTCATCAGGCCCATCAATGTCTCAAGATTGAAAGATAGATTGGTTGATCTATGGTTTTCATCCCATACCTTTATAACCATGGGTCTCCTGATGTATGTTTTCTTGTTTACTCCAGGGTCAACCATGGCCAAAAATTTGTGTCACAGAGCCTCTGAGTAGTGTTTGGGTATGGCCATCTCATTTGTGCTCTTTCATGAAGCAAACAAATCAGTATCTCTTCACACAATAGTAAGATTGCAGCCTTGTGTAGGACTCCATCTAATATTTCTGGTGGCATGGCTCCATGTATCAAAGGATGCTTTTTCACTTCCAATAAAGTTTTATTAGTTAGCTGAGCTACCACCTAACAGGTGTCAGCCAGATATGTTCACATCAGACCTGAAAATATTTGTGTACGAATCACTGGTTATCTAATCATGAGAGTTTTAAGAGTCTGGGCTAGATAAGGATCTCTGTTGCTTCATACCTGGGTATTAATTATGGTTAGAAAGTGGAATACAGAAGAAAGTACTGATTATGATGCTATCTCACAACCAGAATTACACTGTAAGAGAAAAAATTAATTATGACTAGAAGAAAAAATTTTTTCTCACAGTCCTTTTGATGTAAAGTCTTTTTTATTGGCCACTGAGACATGGTAGACTGGGTAGCAAGCTTTAAAACTGCTGCTGCACTCTGTAGCTGTTCTATAAAATTTTGAAGCTTTATTCCATCATCTTCCTGTGGAGGAGAGACTCACCACAGTAGCCCAGATGTACTAAAGTGAGCAACTGTCCACAAACCCAGCATGCATCTTTGTTAATGTTTTGGGCATATTGCTGGGCCCAGGAAAGGAAAACATTATTTCCACATTGGGAATTAAGAGTTAAGGAAAAATAAATTGCCTCTGACTTTGATTTCAGCACATATACTGCAGTTAGGAGAAATGCATTCAAGCAGAATAAACTAATTTTTCTTCAATGAGCATTTTTATTCTTTCTAAAGAATATTCACAAGTCCTCCAAAGACTCATGAGAGTATGGATCACAGGCCTTTGCCTCCTTGACTTCTTGATCTTCTAATCTCAGAAGTAAAAGGGTCAGTGCCGGGCATGGTGGCTCATACCTGTAATCCCAGCACTTGGGAGGCAGAGGCAGGAGGATCTCTGTGATGTGAGTTTGAGGCTGAGCTCAAGGCCAGTCTGAAGTATAAAAAAAGTGAGACCCTGTCTCAAAAAAAAAAAAAAAAAGAAAGAAAAATAACATATTTAGTTCTTGGTAGGTGAACCCAAGACACATGTCCTTGACTTTTGTGCATGTGTTTAATAGAACTTCCCAGGGCCTCTTTCATTTAGGGAGGACCTACTGAAAGTGACTCTTTTTTTCCCAAACTTTAACATAAAATCACCAGGTTGAGTTTTAGGTCTGTGTGAAGGACTTTATTCATATTCTCGTAAAGCCTTCCATACCTCACCTGGATTGATGATATATTAATCATTTTCTGTATTTAAGGATCAGTGACTGGATCTACAGTTAGAAATGGTCTTCCATAGGGCATTTCAGAAGGGCTTAACCACAGAAAAGATTTGAAAGTAGTAGTAAACCAGTAGGTTATAGTTTTAGCCAAAAATCTGAGGTTTCTTGGCCACCTTGCCAAGATGGTTTTTAATAAGCAAATTGATCCTTTCAATCTTTCCTGATGTCTGGGGATGCCAAAAGCTATGATGATAATAAGTTATTCCCAAAGCTTGTGAAATGTCCTGTTTCACTCTGGAGACCAAGTAACTTGGGAAATCCAAATCTAGGAATAAGTTTTTTAACAAAACTTTAGTCATTTCTTGGGTGTTTTCAGTCTAGGTGGGATATAATTCTAGCCATCCAAAGAAGGTGTCAGTAAAAACTAAAAGGTGTTTGTATATCTGGCATGAGGGTATCTAGTGAAGTCTAGTTGCCAGTCCTCTCCAGGGAAAGTACCTCATCTTTGCACTGGGTTAAACAAAGGTGGGGACGTCACTCTCCCTCCTAGATCACTGTGGAGGCAAAGGGCACAAACCCTCGTGACTTCTCAACTAGTAGACTTGAGACTTTTTCACTCAAAAGCTTGATTGATGAGGGTAGTCAGGACTTCTCTCCCTAGGTGACATGAATGGTGGGTTCCTTTAGTAATTTTCTATTGATCATCCTGAAGGGTTAACCCTGTGTGATCTTCCTTGTTAATTTGCCAGCCATCTTTTTTTGGTTCATATCCTTGCTCCTTTGCCGATTCCTTTTTAATCTCTAGTGCTTAGATTCAGAATCAGAGGTATTTAAAACGAATGTGAGACCCATACTTATTTGGACAGGGTTTTTAGTTTTGTTTTTTTGTTTTTTGGGTTTTTTTCCTGTTAAGAGTTCCTTTTCCCAAGTGAAATAAATAGGTCACAGATAGATACATATCGCATCTTTTCTCTGGTATGAGAAAATGAAGATGTAAATGAGTCCTAGCATTGTATGTTATATATTGTGAAATAGAAAATGCTCAATGTAAAACAAGGTGAAAGGGGACAATGTTGAGATTGTAACAAAAAAGTAAGGAAACAAATTTTATATATATGGGGGGGT
>PVIR01004831.1:0-12451 GCA_004026965.1 Petromus typicus | reverse complement strand
CCTTTTTTGATAACACTCTAAAAGAGGTTTATTATGTGGCTATTCTCAGCCAACCACTTGCTAAATGTATTGTATATGACCCCTTACTAGTACATACCCGGCCATTGCTTAAGAAATCACCTACACAGCACCCAACTAAAATAAGGAAATTGTACCCATTCCTTCCCAGGCTCCACTCTTGTTCACGTGTGCCACCCGATACATTGGCACAAGACCCATCTTTGTAAAGGTTTAATCTCTTTGAGCCTGTCATTTCTTTCCAAAGAATCATCCTCCTTATCCAAGAAGCTTTCCCCAGTTTTATCTCCTGATGTTCCCAGACATCAGCCCCCTGTTCCAGCCTGACTTGTCCAGCAGCTCCCTTTTCCCAAGGACTGGACAACATTCCTTCCTCCTGAGGTTTCACCTGGCTTACAATGCCACTTTCCCTCTCTGCCAGAACGGTATAATAATAGTGCCGAGTCTGGCTCGGAAGGCAAAGCCCAGCTCCCCCGCTGACCTGCTGGATGGCTTGGACTACTAACTCCTTCCCTGCATACATCCGAGGTCACTGTGTAATTAAATGACACAGTTGTGCAACATTGGAACTATCGAAGATCAATAACCGGGTGCTGTCATCACTGTTGTTGACGTTATTGTTTCAAGTTTTAGTTTCTCCTTCTCTTTCAGGCCACTGTTATCTGACCTATCCAGGTCAAACTAATTCCTCCCTTTGAAATACCAAAAACACCCCCTTCCCTGTCGCTGGCTGAAGGGCCCTCTTCACTGCTCTGTCACTAGTGCAGTATGAACTAAAAAAACACATTGTATTTTGTTTCTTTGTGTGACTGAGATCATCGCACATTTCCTTGGGAACTTTCTTCCTTTTTTTTTTTTTTAATGATTTTATTGGTATTGTGAATAGGAAGACAATGTTCAAACTTTCCCCTTTAAAGGTGTCAGTTTGGTCAGTTAGTCTGAGAGATAATTGTATACTTAACAGCCCGGGCTCCGGGGGTGGCGGTGAGAGAGAGGCTGGACTTAGAAACTCTGGGTGCAGATAGGATTGAAAAGAAAATGTTTAATAACCCCCCACCCACTGTCTCTTTATCTAAAATCGTCAGGTGATAATTCAAGAAATAATGGAACCCTGCCGCGAAGTTCCTATCTCGTCGGTCCTTTCCCAAGACAGCTGCCACTGATAGAGTTGGCGGGAGGGCCGGTGAGGCACCAAGGCGCGCTCCCGACCCTCTGGCTCAAGGACTCGGCCACTGCTCATCCACCCACGAAAAGTACCCCGGAAAACCTACCTCGAGCCGGAGGCTGGCCTGGGCCCCGAGGGTCGAGGGGAGGGTCGCGCCCACCCCTAGGGCGGAGCGGGCGGGCGGAGCTGCTCCGCCCCGGAGGCCGGGCCGTCGTCCGCGGGACTCAAATAGGGCGCCGCGGAGGGAGCCACTCGCGGGCCGGCCGAGGCAGAGGCGGCGGCGACATGAGCCCGGCGCCGGCGTTCCTGAGTGCGGCCGAGGTGCAGGGCCACCTGCGCAGCTCCAGCCTCCTCATCCCGCCGCTGGAGGCGGCTCTGGCCAACTTCTCCAGCGGCCCGGATGGAGGCGTCGTGCAGCCGGTGCGCACCGTGGTGCCGGTGTCCACGCACAGAGGGTGAGGGCGAGGGCCGGGCCGGGCCGGGCCGGGAGAGAGTGCGCGCGGGGACCAGGAGGAGGCGGAGGGGGCGGCGGCCCCGGTCGGGGTCCGTGCGTCCCCGCTCGTGCCCGCCGTCGCCGAGCTCCTACCGCCGTGCTGATTGGGCACCGGGCCGCACTGTGCATTCGTGCTGCCCAAGGGAAGGGCAGAGGAGCTGGGGACACGGCGCGGCGCCAGCGAGGCTGTGCTGGGGCCAGGAGAGCTGGAGGAGGGCTTTCTAGAACACCCTAGCCTGGATAGAAAGGGGTTGAACCCACCCCATCTCTCCTTGTAGCTTCCTGGGCGTCATGCCGGTCTACAGTGCGGCAGAGGACGCCCTGACCACCAAGCTGGTCACCTTCTATGAGGGCCACAGCACCAGCTCCACCGCCCCCTCCCACCAGGCTGCTGTGTTACTGTTTGAGCCCAGCAACGGATCCCTGCTGGCGGTGAGCAAGTCCTGGTGGGGTGTGCGTGTGCGTGTGTGTGTGTGTGTGTGTGTTGACTGTGACCATAAATGCCCTTCTACAAATGACTGGATAGTAGGGACAGTTATCCGAGATAGTGTGTCTAAGATTCCCCGAGGATGCCCGGAGCCTCCTGCTCCCAAGTGAGTGACTGTGTGGAAATAATCTCATCATTTGTGTATGTGTCCTCGTCATACGCTCGGATACCTCAAACACAGCTTGAACTAACCCAGAAGCTGTATCTGCTGAATGCTTGTCAGTGTGGAAAGGGTGTTATCTAATCTGTGAGATCTTTTTGGAAAGATGTAGGGTGAGCTGTTTCAGCATCTAATCATAGTATCAAAGTAGCAGTGACTTACATTGATTGTTTTTCATGCGTCCTACATTACTCTGAACACAACATATATTATCCCTCCTCATAACTAAAGGTAGGTGATAGTATTATTCCCACCGAAACTGAATCTTGCTGTTCCTGACTTATCCGGATCTGTACAGCTGAGAAATATTATGGCCGGCTTTCAAACCTTCCCCGGCGAAGGGTGTTCCTATCCTAAGACCGTGTTCTTCTTCTTTTTAACTTGCTGCATATTGAGGCAGGAGATTGATCACTGTCCATCCTGACTGACTCCTCCGCGGGACCTTTTGTTTACTCTTTCCCCCAATTTGTCGTGGTCCCCATGCTCAGATTAGTAGTGCCACTTTGCAGATGGTTACACAGCTAGTTAGTGAAAGACTCAGGAACCACTCCTTCGTCTAGGTGACTGAGTTTATGCATTTTTGCGGCTTCCAAGCCAGCTCTTAGAATTTCCTTTTCCCCCAGGTTTCTGTTTCCCCATGAAACTGGCTGTCCATCCTTCCTCTGAGAAGAGTGTCTTACTCTCACAAAGCTATTCTAATCCAGTAGGGATGGTATCTGTGCTATTTCCCCAGCAAAGTGATGAGTAGGCCTTAAAAGCAACGTGACAGGGCCTGAGATCCTTATCTCACCCTCTCAGTAGCTCCTCATTCTAAAATGAGAATAACAGTGCCCACTTTGGGAGGGCTGGCTGAGGACAGTAATTTTTAAACGGAGATCAGTGCAAAGAGCAGTGGTTATTATTAACTAGGTGTAATTCTCAGCTCTTCCTGTGCATCACAAGCACCTGGGGGAGCTTTTAAAAACAAGGATGTCTGGGTCCTGGCCCTGGAGACTCTAATATTTTTTGCTTGTTTTGTATTGGTGTGACCCTAGGGATCGAAGCTGGGGCCTCCTGGATGGTGTGCATGCGCGCTGTCACTGAGCTCTGTCTCCAAGCCCAAGGTTCAGGTTCAGTAAATCTGAAGGGAGGATACGTAAAGAGTGTCTTTACAAAGCTTTCCACAGTGCAGCACGATTTGAGGACCACAGAGGTGGAGTCTTGGTCTCTTGCCCATATGTGATATGATAATCTTATCCCTCAAATTCTTTCTTAATTTGGAGAATCTCAGGGCAAACACACAAAATAGGCAGTTCTTGAGAACTTGAACAATGATAGATGTTTTCCCATTTGCCCGTGCATTTAATCTTCTTGGTAACTGATGAATGATTGATATGATCTGTGTTTTTATAGATGAGGGAATCTGTGCTTAGAGATTAAGTGGTTTTTTTAAGTTGTGTGTCGTATAAGTGGAAGAACTTGATCCATCTCTGCACCGAGGTACGCCCTCCACAGGATACTGTACAACTTCCTTTCTGAACTGCTTCTGCAGCCTGTGTAGTAGTTAAGAGGTGACTTGTGCTCACTGTCTCTCCTTTCTCCAAGGTCATGGATGGAAATATCATAACTGCTAAGAGAACAGCTGCAGTGTCTGCCATTGCCACCAAGGTAAGATCATTGGCAGGCTGTGGAACTGAGGCGAGCACGTTGGTGGGGTTGGGTGTCTCAAGCTTGCGGGACTAAGAGAATGAGGAAGGTATTCTGGTCTTCCTTTGGACATAGCTGAAATCCACATCCCAAAGAGGAGATAGGTGAGCACTGTGATTCATGAAATAATTAGCCACTATTGCATATGCACAGTGAGATTCCAGATACCTCCAGGCATCACTCCCAATCCTCCCTACAACTTACAGAGTACCTGTGATTGTCTCCACTAGTTAGGAAGAGGCACATGGCTCAGAGTGCTTATTGAGTTGCCCAGGATCACACAGCTAGAAATGATATAGCAAGAAGTTGTCACCGACAAGCCAGAGCCGACACTGCAGAAGAGAAAGAGGAGAGTGGAAGAGACTCGTGCCACACAGTATTGACCGAGCACCTACCAAGCGCCAGGTGTTCTAGCTCTTGAGGATCCAGGAATGAATGAAATAGAGGAGTGCACATAAGCGATAGAGAGAATAAAATTAAAAAGTGGAACACAGAATATGATCAACAACAATGTCTTCTGTGTTAAATATGTTACATAATAATAAACAATGATAGTGAATCTTTAATTATTGGATACTTAATATTTGTTCGTTCATATACAATGTAGTGTGTTTAGACTTCACTTTAAAATAAAACCAACAGCCTCAGAACTCCACATGTTGAGTTAGAAAGACGAAAATGGTGCAGCCTCCCGAGTATTGGCTGGTATTCTAAATTATCCAGGAAAAAACCCTTCACTGACAGTGTGAGTCCTGAGTAGGTACTGAAAGTGTTGAAGAAACCACGTAAAAATGTGAAGGAATCTCCATTCAGGCCAGCAAGTGATACAGGTTTCTAAGCAATCTGAGGCATTGCACAAAACCTCCAGCATTCACAGAGGTTGGAGGTGAGCACAGAAAATGGGTTGTCTGTGGAAAACAGACTCTAGAGTCTTTCCCGTCGCATGGAGACAAGGTCATAGGATGCTGGTTTCCTAGCACAGAGGAAGTGTAGTATTATAGTACAGGGTTGGAGCAGCCAGGCCAGGTGTTCAGGCTGTGTGCTGAAATTCTGTGAATTTTGATGTGGGGGGAAGGCTTTATCAGGGATTAATCCAGTAATTACATATGAAAGGAGTAGACTAGTATATACCTGGATGAACTTGTTTTTAACTCTATCTGAAGCCAACTCAGATTGAAATAATCAAGATGTGTTTACAGTGAGTTAGAACAAGTCTTATATCATCTTACATTTGTAAAGGACTTTGCTCTTTGCAAACAATCTCCAATTTGTTGCCTGGACTTTGAGTTTCTGTGAGGAAGGCAGAGCTAGTATTATTGAACTCATTCAGACTGAAATGAAGAGGAAGGTTTCCTGAAGGATCAAAGAATACAGTGTGTGTTTATATTTTTAAAAAATTATTATAGTAAAAGACACATTGTCATTAATTTTCCTTGAAGTATCCCTTCTTGGTTCAAACACACGCCAGTATTTGTGCCACTTTCTGAAGCAGTGCTGGAAGTCCTCCTTCGTGTCTTTGGTTCCTTTGGCATAGCTGCCTCCATGTTCTGAATTGATTCCTGACCACTTTGACTTTGGAGAAGAGGCAGGATCGCATGGCACCAGATCCGCCAAGCCGGGTGGATAACCCGTGAAGTTTTCTATGTACTTGCCTTTCCATTGGATGGGACTCAGCAGTGTCATTCAATGTATTTTTCATCCCGCAAAGACATGAAAAAAAGATTTTCAGAACTGCTTCAAGAAGTGACACAAATAATGGCATAAGTGTCTGCAAGGTAAGTAGGAATATTTTCAGGGGAATTAATAGCAATCGGCCTTACTGTAATAATAGTACTTATTGAAAGACTCACTGTTGTGATCTCCCCTTAAGTACCCAAGTACCTCTCGGTTCTGAGGTTTTATGGTCGTCTGAGAAGTCTCAGACCAGTAGTGTCCAGCCAAAGCTGTGCAGCAGCATCACCTGTAAACTGTTTTAAATCGGATTCTCTGAATCACTGAATCAAAATTGCTAAGTGGAGACAGGAAAGTTACTTTTTTTTCTTCTGGCAATCAGTCAGGTTTGGGAGTTAGGCTATTATAGATCCAACCCTTGGTAATCCTGTGTTTGGTTACATCAATAAAAATCTATGCTCCTAGAAGAGTCAAGAAACTTTCGATTGACACCGAAGTTTAGGCTGAAACTCAGCTTTATCCCCAGGGGCTCATGTGGGCTATTTCAATAAGGAACAAAGGGTCTGTTGAGAGGAGGATGTTTTCAGGTCCACTACTTCTTTTTTATTTAGGCCTTTGGGGAGAAGTGTAAGAGGTATAGGAAACTCTGGGGTCCGTGGGACAAAATAACGCCTTTGTGTATGGCTTAGTTGAGGACTCTGACATGGTTTCCTGAGGTCCTTTCTCACAGGGTCCTTGTGCAGGGGAAATGAGATCATGAGGGAAAACACTGGCATATATCAGATGCCAGTGGAGGCACTTTCTTGCCCTCCTTATTCTACAGAGGGGAAACTGAGGTACTCCGTACCATCTGTTTGTATTTCCACGGGCTCTGGCGGGAGCTGAAGACGTAGCAGAAGCCACCTGATCTTTAACAGTACAGTATTTCCTTTCACCTGGTGGGCAGTGTCTTCCTCACGTTTCCTCCCTCATTTCTGTCCGACAGTTTTTGAAACCTCCCAGCAGTGACGTGCTGTGCATCCTTGGTGCTGGTGTCCAGGCCTACAGCCATTATGAGATCTTCACAGAGCAGTTCTCCTTTAAGGAGGTAAGTCGGGCTCTGGGGCTTGAGAGGAGAGGTAGTAAGAGGCCTGTGATCTCTGTATTCTTTCATTACAATGTGGTTATTCTGAAATAGTTCAGTGAAGAACCCAATCTGCACTGTTCTGTACCTTCATGAGTTTCCTACAAGCCCCCCTTGGAGGTGAAGAGGGAGGAAGTCTGATCACCTTTTTCATTTTCTCAGTTCACGAGGCTTGTGCCTAAGAACACAGCAGTTATGCTCCTTAAGTGACGCTATTTTGTCTTCCGCATATGAGTTGTCCTTTTAGCTCCTCCCTGTTCTCTTCTGAGCAAATCTGGGAGGCTCGTAGTGTTCAGGGCTGTGCCTCCAGGAGCTATGGCCAGCAAGAGGCCATAGCAGCCCTCTTCAGTCTGCATATCGGCACACCTCCCCCTGTCGTAGCTCATGCCTCCTACTCAGAATATTCAAGCTCTTTTAAATTTTATTTTCTGTTTGCATATAAGCGTGGTGGAGTAGATTTAATAAAGTAAAACATCTCTGTCTAAGAAAACATAGACTACCAGTAAGGAAACAAGATACCCTTTTATCTATTTTCACAGAGAAGCACTTCATGTTTTCTAGTCCCCTCTCATCAGCGTTTTATGACATAGGTTCAATCATGTTAGATATGCACAATTGTATATCCAGTTTTCTTTAAATGTTCTAACCTCACTTTTCCAGATTATCTAATTTTTACATAATATTTGCATAGTCTCCTATCAGGAAATATGGTGTAGTTACCCAGTCACTTAGTCTGGGCAAAATATATCAGTTTTCCCTTACTTGCTAAAACTTTCCAAATGTTTTCCAAAACTTTTCCAAATATTTTCTTCAGAGAGGTTCTTTAGATCTTACTTTCAGTTTAAAAATGACAACCCCTGACCCAAAGGCAGAAATCTGTTGCCAGCACCTGGGAATTCACTAGCCTGTTCATACAGATGACAGTCCTCTACTCCCATCCCAGTGTCCTCCACAACTTGAACTATAAATCCATTCTTGGCCTTTTTAGCCACAAACTGTCCACCTTCGAATACTCTTGATCTTGAATCCTGACATACCCTTCAGAAATCAATTATATTGCCAACTGTAGCTCTCAACGACATTCCATGCAAATCATTGCCATAAATAATCCTTCCTCTGATCCTTGTACCCACTGTCACAATGACTTTTCTTCTTCTGGTGGAGCTGGGGAATCAAACACAGGGTCTTCTGCATGCTAAGCAAATACTCCACCAATGAACTGTGCCCCGAGTCCCGTGACTTCTTTGCAGAATCAAAGACATGAAGTATGAATTCAGTGCTGACATTACCCAGTTGTCTTTCGATCTTACACACTTGAAAATTAAAGCTGCATGAGGTGATCATTTCAGGAGCAGTAAATGACAGAGCAAGGACTGTATCTGAGTCTGCTGGCTATAGAACTTGCTCTGCTAATCATTAAATTGTATGGCAGCTACTAAGTCATTGCAGCTGTGTGTCCTGGCCTGAAACAAAAAAAAAGTCTCTCCTTCTTAGATGAGAAACTTGGAGAAAATCTCGTTTTCAATTATCTGGCCAGGTTTCTGCTCATATTAATACTGTGTCTTTGATCAAATATCAGTTCTCCATAGGGAGTAATTTAGTTAACCACAGACCCTGTGTCAGTGTCCCAACTTTCCTTTGGCATCCCTGGGCTCTATGTAAATAACCAAAAGTGGCCTGAGTGTCCCTCTTATTGTCCCCAATGAAGGTGAGGATATGGAACCGCACCATGGAAAATGCAGAGAAGTTTGCAAACACCGTGCAAGGGGAGGTACGAATCTGTGCATCAGTGCAGGAGGCTGTGACAGGTGCTGATGTGATTATCACGGTCACCATGGCAACAGAGCCCATCTTATTTGGTGAATGGGTGAAGCCAGGGGCCCACATCAATGGTAAGTGGAGAGGCTTCACCAGCTATGCCTGAGTGAGTGGTGGCCAGACTTCTCCCTAAACTCAACAGATGCAGGGCCTTTGTCTACAGAGCTGGTTAGGAAGGGCCTCAGAAATGTTGGGGCTCTGAGAAACTGGATCCCACAGTATGAAAAGAAATTATAAACCTGAAGCCAGTAAATATTTCAGAGACTGAAGTCCTGTAAAGTGTACCATAAAGACAAATGACCAATCATAGCTCCATTCTTAGATATGTTGAAGTTCAGATCCCAAAGGCCTAATAAGCCATTTGCTTTCAACACTTAGAACTAGAAACCTTTTCTCAAAAATAACAGTACAAAAGACAATGAATGTGATAGGTACACAATTTTTAATATGTGTGTTAGGGTCAGGAGGAGTAGGGACCCTAAACATGAGTGTATCTGGGGCCTCAGAAGATTTCTAAATGGCCTTAGGAACTTACAGCTAGAAATGGTATTTCTATTATGTGTACTGCTCAAAATTTCCCAAATGTATTAAAGTCATTTAATCCTAGTATAAGGACCTTGTAATATAACAACCTTACCTGTCACGACCCCCATTTTGAAGATGAGTGAACCAAAGCATGGAGAGAGGATGTAGCTTCCCCAGAGCCAGAAGTTCTTGGTGGGATCAGAGTGGAGGCAGGGTGTTCTTAGAGCCCAAGTTCTTGAGCATTACTCAGTATTATCTTCCAGTAATGAGAATGGCTTTGGTGAGCAGAGCAGGCAAAGACTAAAGGGTTTGAAGATGGTGTCAATACCCAGTGTTTTAGTGACAGGCGCACAGTGTGGATTCAGGAGCTAAGAGTTTTGTGCCCATGAGCATAGAGTAAGCAGGAGCCAAGCCAAGTGATTTTACATTCATCCTTTAAGTGTTTTGTGACTGTTAACCATGTGCCAGGCTTTGTCCATGCTGGGGTTGCCCACAACAAAGTGGGCACTCAAGGTCACTGCTTCCCTAGTGGCTACATTTTAGTGAGGGGTTATAGACAAGGAGAGAGTAAACAAGGTGAGAGGGTCTGCTAAAGATTGCAAAGGAAGAGACCACCACGCTAGCCGCTGGTGGAGAGGAATTCCGGGCAGACAGAGAAGCCAGTGCAAATGGTATTCCATCCCTGAGGGTGGAATGAACATGGTGTGCTTGAGGAGCAAGCCAGAGTAAACGGAAGGTCTCACCTGTGTGAGGCTGGTGTCACGAAGTAGGTAAGAGATGGTTCAACGCTTGGCTTTTGGACAGTAGAACCATTTCTGGAAGGACTTGGGAAATCAAGAGGAATCAGTTCTTAGTGTCATGGTTTCCCATGGACAGAGCTGAATCTTTAGTGAGACTGAATGGATTTTTTTTTTCAGCTTAAAACAATACATCATCATCTCATAGTCTGAGTGACTGGGCTAGCTGGGACCCTCAGTTCCTAGGAACGGTTCACATTCCCTCTGCTTTGGGCCCTCCATCCTCAAAGACTGGGCGAGAGAACTCCTCACATTGTATCCTATTGCATATTTTGATTTTCAATCATCTTATCTTCTGTTTCCCTGGCCTAGGGACAAAATTGCTTTCTGTGTGCTCAGAGGCATCAAATACACTTAAGAAAAAAATGTCACAGCCACAGACAACAGGAAAACACCAGAAACAGATTTTGTTTAGTTTACACTCAGCCAACAGGCAGGCAGATTCCAGCCTCCCTCCCACTTCACTGTGGCCAGTCTTGACTCACTCTGGCACCCATGAAGGGAGCCAGGCCCCTCCTTTGCTGCCTGGCCTACCTCCATGTGCCAGAGTGGCCTCACACAACCCACAACCCTCCGAGAAGGAGACTGCTCGAGGGCAGTGGCGTGGGGAGGGGGTCCAGTAAGGAGGGGCAGCCTGAGAAACTGGGTTTCTTTCCCGTCAGCTTAAACTAGAACGCCCCCACAAACAGCCTTCAAGACAGACATTCTTATACCATTCTCTCTGGAAATTGTGAGGGAGAAAGCAGGAGAAGGCGGACGGCATTGCAAGAAGGCATAGAAATGCTGCCTTATTTTTGGATATGGCTTTATAATCATGTTCAAAGACTAGCTGCCACCCGTAGGATCCAGCTAACACATGTATTTTGTTTGGACCACAGAGAAATCAAGAAATAACACATGCAAATAGACCCTCCCCCCAAAGGGAGTATCTGGTAACAGTAGATTCACACACATGGTACTGGTTAGCTGAAACCATGAGAAGGGCCTGATTTCTCCCGTGTACCCCAGTCACCATCATTTCTAATGCGGTCTTGCTCCTTTTCATTATCTGCCTGGCTCTGCAGGCTTCTTCTGGTATCTGACTGCATTTTCCTGTGTCCCTATGGCAGGAGGTATGACGTAATGGCTTCATTGTTTTGCTATAGGGCTCTGCGGAGGATATGAATGCTTAAGGCCAGGAAGGAGCCAGCTTTCTTTTTCTTGGGCTGGCATCTTTGCTGTGACCGTGACACTGGGCTCTTGTCCTGAGTCAAGAGGGAAGCATTTGAGGGTGAGGAATGAGACCGGAGTCCAGGCAGATAGACAGGTGAAGAATGTGGGATAAATATGCTCCAAGTGATGTTTGTCTTTCAGGGTTTTGAAGGACATTGCCCCCGGTAAGTAACCAGGGCACTTTCACTGACACAGACTCACTGATGTTTATGTAACCTTAGCAGGTGACTTTCCTCCTGACAGCCTCCATTTGTACATCTATTAACTGGGAATTGAACCAGACACTGAAATATACTCCTGAGGACTGTAAATAGTATATGTGAAACATCTCACAGTATTGTGGGTACCCAGGAAATGATGCTAAGTGACCTCAAAATCTTTTAGGAAGGAGGTATGATCTGAAACAAAAAGGAAAAAATGGTCATCTTCATTCTCACCGGTGGGGCAGGGCTTTGCTGGGGAGACAGGTGGTATTCCTAGTCTAATTATCTCCCCATGTTCTTTGTTTGCCTTTTGCTTGTGTCTTGTCCCTATTGGTGTCCCTTGGGGCTTTCCTGGGCTGAGGGTCGGTTTACTGTTTTGCAGCAGTTGGAGCCAGCAGACCCGACTGGCGAGAACTGGATGACGAGCTCATGAAGCAGGCAGTGCTGTACGTGGATTCCCGAGAGGCTGCCCTGAAGGAGTCCGGGGATATACTGCTGTCAGGGGTGAGTGCCCTCTCACCCGGCCGGTGTCCCTGGCTGGCCCTCCTGTAGCTCAGGGTGTCACTCACTTCCCTTGCAGTCTGGCCTCCTCTAGGTATCCCACCTCCTGGTGGGGGCGAAGTTCCTAAACCTCTTGCAACCTTCTCAGTCCCATCTCAGACAAATGGAGTCATTCTGGCAGTCAGTGACACGCACTTTCCTGTCCTCTCCACCTGGAAGGAGATCCCAAGGGGATGTTTCCATTATGCTGTGTGAGGAGGCAGCAGAACTGGGGGCTGGGAGGGAGCCTGTCGCAGCCATGAGAGCTTCCCCATGGCCAGGACCACAGGATTTGATTAACCACCTCAGCTGCCCTTTTCCCTTGTAGTCAGGGCAGAGAAGCAAGAAAGGAGCTTTTTTTTTTTTTTTTTTTAGGTTTTTTGAGACAGGGTCTCACTTTTGTGGTTCAGGCTGGCCCTGAGCTCAGCCTCAAACTCACATCACAGCAATCCTCCTGCCTCTGCCTCCCGAGTGCTGGGATTACAGGCGTGAGCCACCACGCCCGGCACTGTGGTCTGCGGTACTGATTGCTGCTGGGCGTGAGTCTCCACAC
>PVIR01004830.1:0-76149 GCA_004026965.1 Petromus typicus | reverse complement strand
CAATCCGCCTGCCTCTGCCTCCCGAGTGCTGGGATTACAGGCGTGAGCCACCACGTCCGGCACTGTGGATGTGGTACTGGTTGCTGCTGGGTGTGGGTCTCCACACCCAGTATTGTTATGTGGTTACCGGGGAATCGAACCCGGGTCCTTGCGCTTGCGAGACAGGCGCCGGAACCACTGAGCTAACTCCCCGGCCCCCTGTGGTTTTTTTTTTTAAGGTTTTTTTGAGACAGGGTCTCACTTTGTGCTTCATGCTGGGCCTGAGCTCAGCCTCCAACTCACATCACAGCAATCCTCCTGTCTCTGCCTCCCGAGTGCTGGGATTACAGGCGTGAGCCACCATGCCCGGCTGTGGTGTGTTTAAGAGAAAAGAAAATGAAACAGAATATTTGAAATATACTTCCAAACTGAGCAAGGCACGGTAAATAAGATAATTCTATAGTGGAATGAAGCCAGGATTAAGAGACATACTCATCCACCCCAGAAAAAGTCTTTGAAAAATTCTCCTTAATTGTGTACAGAGTGTTGCTAGATGCTGTATAACAGAAAATGTTTCAAGTGTCACCTAACTACAGGAAACATGTTGCCACGTGAAATTGTCCAAACATGTTTCCACTAGAAGTCTTCTTATAAAGCTTAAAATGGTGATGATGTACATTTTGCTTATTTGAGAATGAGGATCTATTTCACTGTGATTCAAATAATTATGAAGACGCAAGTCTCCCCTTCTTCATTTCACACAAAATATTTTGCAGACTAGTGGACTATATAACACTATTTCTTCACTCATCAACTGAGTCGCTAGTAAACTTGTCATAAGATTGCTATAAGGATTAAATTAGTGAATACATAAACACCGTGGTACTTGACAGTCATTAATTACTCAACAAATGGTGTCTATTATTAATGATAGCTCTAAATGAGTTAATGCTTCATCTTTTATCTATAAGAAAAAACAGATGCAGAGTGAGTACATCAACAAATCTATAATAGTAAACTTGTTAAACATAATTACAAAAATAACAGTTTTTTAATAAACTAATCTACTCACCAAATATAGTCATAAGAGTGGTAACGGAAAAGTATTACAATGTTTAAATTTTCTGTTGTGATATGAGGACTGAACCTGGGGTATGAGTTATATCCAGCTCTGTTTTTTTTTTCAAAACTACAGGATAAGATCTTGCTAATTTGTACAGGCTAGCTTTGATTTTGTACTCCTTCTGTATCAGTTCCCTGGATGGCTGGGATTATGGTCATGTGTCATTATACCTGGCTATCATAGCTAAACATCTGGAATAACCCAAATCCCTATTAGCAGTTTAAAGGGTCAGTGAAACTAAAGTCACACAACAGGATACTATTCAGGAAAGAGAATGAATTATCTACAGCCATATCCATCAGCATAAAGTAATCAGACAAATTTAAAGAGCAAAAAAGCTACACATTGAAGAGCATATATGGCTTGATTACATGTATACAGTGTTCAGAATCAAAGTTAATCTGTACTCATAAAAGTAAGTGTATTGATGACCTTGGGAGAGACCCTAAAGAAATGTGCACCAGGACAGTGGTGGTTCTTTTGTAATTCTAACCATGCCCTGTTTTTTGATCTAGCTGAACTTGTAGTGGTTTATAAAAGTGTTATAAGTTTGTGAGGACTGAATGTGTTCACATCTGTAAGTATCCATCAACCAATAATTTTACAAAAACTACTGAGTAATTTATACACAGCGAAAACCACTAGGAGTCAGCTTATGTCAAACTTTTGGTAGAAGAAAGAACCTTGTGTTCTATCGCTTTCCACCTCTACAGTTGGCAGATCTCTCATATCTTTAGGTTCCAAGTTGCTTCCCAGCTAAAACATGTAGAGTACTTTCACATCATGGAAAGAGCGATGGAATTTTGTAAAATTCCATCTATCTCATTTTAACTTTTTAAGAAAATCGGGAAAAATTTTTGGTACACAAATAAAGTATTGGTGATTGCTAAATCTTGGAAGCAACCCAAATGTCCATCAACTGGAGACTGGATAAAGAAGATGTGGTTCTTTTATAGAATGAAGTATTACTCTGCCATTAAAAATGATAAGATTGAGTCATTCATACTCAAATGGATGTACCTTGAGGACATCCTTATAAGTGAAATAAACAGGTCACAGATGTATAAATATCATGTCTTTTCTCTGGTATGAGAAAATGAAATTGTAAATGAGTTGTAGTATATATATTTGATACTGTGAAATAGAAAATATTCAAAAGGAAAGAGGGTGTAGGGATAAATAACGAGGGGGAAAAGAATGCGACAGTAATAAAGGAAAAAAGAAACAAAACTTATGTATATATGGGGTGAGGGGTTGCAGGGCAGGAGGAAAGGGGAAAAATGAGAATCAAGTCATGTCATATTCTGGTACAAATTCTCACTGCTGAATGCGATGATATGTATTCATAATGTACCAATAAGCATTTGAATTTTTAAAAATATAAAGAAAAAAGAAGCTAAAATTATTCATTGTAGCTTTGTTTACCCCTATTTTTATTGTATGAAATATATTTTACACAAATAAAATGTCTTTCTTTGCCATGGAAATTATATAATCCATTTTACATTGAAATATTAACTACTCCCACTAGAATAGTGGTGCTCAAATATAATTCTATTTTTCTATTCTATTAATGAAATAACTATTTCAACTGGCTCGCATGATGTTATTATTTATAAAGTCTCTGACAGTCTAATATTATCTTCTAAAATGTCATATGTCTGAATTCTAAATAACATTTTTTATTAAAGTCTTATTTTATGTTGGCAGGAGGATCCATACAAGACCTAACACAATGAAGTCTATTAAATATTGTATGAACAGACAGGTTTTCCATACATTATAAAATTATATGCATATATGACACATTTAAGTATAGACATATGAAAAACTCAATGGTTATAAGAATTAAAATAAAAATTAAGTGGGAAGTAAATACTTACATCTGCAATACAGTGTAATACTGACATGTTTCCATCAGCAACTTGAAGAATAAATTTTCCTCTTTCTGGAGAGGTGTAACCTGGATTCCATATTATTTCACATTCCAATGAGGAATATGCCTCGATAATGCCTACAAAGAATGTTTGGAATAAAGAATATATATACAATACTTTTATCAAATATTTTACTACTGAAAACCACAGCTAGCCTAAAAATGTAATGGCATTATACAAGAAATTATTAAAATTAAATTATATAATAGGAAAATCATAATGAAATATTATCCAATTGTACAGTCAGAGAATGTTATTAAAATCTAATATATACACTATATTTCTCAACTTTAATAAATAGTAAAATGGCCAAAATATGGCAATGTTTGAAAAACAAAACAAAATATATCACAAAAACACTCTTTGATTAGAGAGGGCTTTAAATACAAAATATAGAAAATTATTTGTTACCCTTCATCAAAATGTTCCATCTATTTCACAACTTTCTGAAGTACTTATCAACATCAGACACTCAAACACCTTTCAGAGGAAAGAATTACTATTACTGTATTATTTTTGATATGTATATATTCCCAGGTGGATACAAAAGTTCTCATTCTTAGTACTAAACATACATGTATACTTTAAAAGTACAATATCATTCATTAGATATATTTCGGTTCTATGTTATTAACTATATGTACATATAAATGCCTATACACACATACACACACACACACACACACACACACACACACACATATATATATATATATATATATATATATATATACACACATTTGAAAATGTCAGCACACAGGAAGAGAATGGATCTAAAATGAAATTTCAGCCCATATGGTTTTGTTTTAACTTTTAAAACTTTTATTAGTATATTTGCAGTATATGTACTTTACAATCATCTTGGGAAATGAATACATGTATGAACCATAGCACATTTCTTTTTTACCCCCTTTCTCTCCTCTTCCTCCCTCCTCTAATTCTTCTATCCCAATTTAATTCTCGTTGATATTATTAATCTTAGCTCCTGTTATAGCATGTAATATTTATATTCATTGATGTTATTAGGTTCCTGTAGTTGGCCCATCTTTACTTACTTCTCTTTCCTCACTTCTTCATCCATTACCTTTGTTCCCTTGGACCATATTGCTATTGTAAGAGATCCCTCTACTTGTAACTTTCTGGCTATCCAATATTATTCTTTTTGTATCTTGCTTCACTCAAATGAGAGATACTATATATTATTTAAGCTTCTGTGTCTGATCCATTTCACTTCACATTATATTTTCCAGGTGTACCCATTTTCATACAAATGTCTCAAACCTGTCATTCTTTATAATAGAGTAGTCTTGCTGTCTATAAAGACCACATTTTCTGTTTTCAGTAGTCATTTGATGGGTATATAGGTTGAAAAACTTCAGGATTTAGCTATTATTTATTGTTATAAATATTGGTTGGCAAATATCACTGTAATATGATAACTTAAGCTCTTTGGGGGAAGATACCTAGCAGGAGATCACTGATTCATACGGAATTTCTAATTTCAATTCTTTGAGAAATCTCCATAGTGATTTCCATAATGGTTCTACCCATTTACATTCCCATCAACAAAACGCAGGGCTCCTTTTTCACCTCAGCCATGCCAGCAGTTTTTATTGTTAGATTTCTTAATGATTGGCATTCTTTTTGGAGTAAGATGGAATCACAGTGATGTTTTAATTTGCTAAATGTTCAAAAAAAATTTTTATGTCCATTGATCATTTGTGTTTTTCCCTCTGTGAAGTGCCTACTCTTTTCTCTTGCTCATTTTGTGATTGAGTCTTTAATTCTAGGAGATTCAATTTTTTTGAGTTCTTCATATATTGCAGATATTAGTCTTCTATCTAAGGAGTAGCTGGAAATTTTGTCCTATTCTGTAAATTGTCTCTTCATTCTAAATGATTCTTTTACTTTATAGAAGCTTTTTAGTATAATACAATCCGATATTGAATCACTGATGGAATCATTGATAATTCCTGCCATTATTGCTGTGCAATTGAAGTTCTGTTTGGGAAATTGTTTTCTATACCTTTGTCTTTATGGCAAACTTCAAGGTAAAAGTGACTCAAAAAAGTCACTACATAATAGTTAACGGAGCAACCTAACAAAAAGAGATAACATTAATAATAATATATGTACTAAATGCTGTAGTACCTATATTCATGAAACAAAAACTGTGGAAATTAATATAGCAAATAAACACTGACACAATTTTCATAGGGGATTTTAGTATGTCACTTTCACAAAGGGACAAAGCAAGTAAAGAAAAAAAATTAATAGAGACAGAGGGGGGAAAAGAAAGGAAATATTTTTTTAAAAAATTGAATATAAGGAAAAATAAAAACGAAGCATTTCTAAATAAGGAGAAGAGGGGTTGAAGGGACCAGAGGGGGATGGGAAAAAAGAATCAAGATATATCATGTATAGATATACAAATTCCCTATAATGAATGTGATTGTTATGTATATCTAAAATGTGCCAATAAACTTAGAAAACATGAATCCACTCTTACTTTCTCCCCTTACAAAGTACGCTATCTATGCAAATATCCAAATCACATTATATTTCAAGGAAAAATAGGTGCAAAGTAAGTTTTCATTTTTAATTATCATGTTATTTCTAAAAAATGCAGAAAGGTATATGTTTAAATATATTGTCCAGGGTGTGAAATCAATATAGGCTAGGGAAAATAGCCTCATAAAAATCACTTTATCTTCATACAACGAAGCAAAGAGCAATATAAAATTGAGTTAGTATCATATGAATTTCTGAATAAAACAAGCCTATGTATACATGCAAATCAATGGGATATATACTTTCAATATTATACAAAATAGATTGAAATACATCATTTATATTTGTAGAATAGAAAATGAACTTATACTAATATTACTCATATAAACATTTTATTTGTATTACATAACTTCGTAAGTTTATGACTTGGTAGTTGTTTGTTTAAAAGAAATATGGCATCAGCAACTCCAAGGAAAAAAGTAAATACTGAAATCTGCTCTAGAAAAACAATAGTTCTAAAAACCAAAAGAAGTATACCTGGTGCTACAGTGTATAATAAATATTGTGACGGTATTTATATTATTGACATAATTTACATTTTGAACATTATCACTGAATTTCCATGGCAACCACAAGGGCAAGCCCAGTCCATTTAGTCCTCATTAGGATGAAGAAATACTGGGAAAAGCATCAGTGTCATGTGCTTTTGGGGCAACTTTAGGAAAATACCAGTTCATTGGTCAGAACGTAGCTAGAATACTTCTAACTTTTCAAACAAACTAAAGCATATCTAAAATATATTAAATGTTCAGAAATATCTCTTTCTTCACTAGTTATTTCAACAGGACCCAGTATGATCAATGTTATACGGAACCAAATGAATCAGCAAAATTCTGAAAAAAGGGCATCTCATACGCTTAATAAATTAGGATGGGAGATTGTGTTAAATCAATCAAGGTTAATACAAGCCTCTTAATGATCTCCAAATCCAATGAAAGGACAGACCTGATCTTCCACTTGCTAAATTTAATCAACATCTCCACCAATACCTTCACATTAAAAGTGAGTGAAATTAATGTAATATTCATGGCTATTTCGTAACACTTCTTGTTACAAACACACAAGTGTATAAAAATCTTGGTTGGAAAATGCTCATATTCACCTGACATTAAAGTGAAAGCAGTATTTCAACAAGCCAAAACTCTTCTGTGATGTGAAGTACTGTACAGTATTTTTAGATTCTAAGTAATAACTATTTCTAAATAAATAAAAAGGGGGAAGAGAGAAAAACAAAGGAGAAAGGACAGAAACAGCAAGTAAGAAACTTATAATACCAACTGATGGTGGGATACACTATAGACTATTATTCTGAGGACACCTTCAGCAGAAAAAAAGACAAAGAGAATTATAAAATATTCTGAACTGTACAGCTCTCCATTTATTTGGCACCTAACTGTGTACTTTGTCAGATATTACAAAAGTTTTTCATACATTTAATCTTTATGACTTATAACATCCCTCCAGATTTACAGACAAGCCAACTACTATTCATAGACTACTCTGATGCATATTTAAAAAACTAGTAAGAAGGTACGATTAGTTTTAAGATCAAGTCCACCAGACTCCAAAAATTTGCTTAACTTTCCATTTACACAGAATTAGATTTCTGCTTCCTATAAAGAACTATGTCAACTACTGGAGATACAAAGATTCGCATCTTCGCATCTACCTAAGAAGGCATAACATGTACAAAAATGGAAGATGTCATATTGATCATTCACTTGCAATTTGCCATTTCATTTCCTTAAATGATACCCTGTGTCTTCATAAATCCTTACAGCACATCACAATGATTTTTGACAAATCTAACAGGATACTTGGTTAAAGTCAGAGATTATGGTTACCAGAGTTCCTTTTGTAACATGTTTATTATATGAAATTGCAGATTTCAGAGAACAGCAGGAGCAAAGTTAAGAGGATGTTTAACAAATACAGAGGACTGCTAAGCACAGTGGTGTACACCTGTAATCCCAGCACCCTGAGAGGCTGAGGAAGACTAAAAAATTCAGCCCAGCCAGCCTGGGCAATTTAGCAACTTAGGAAGACTCTATCACAAAGAATAAAATTAAAACAAAAACTGCAGATGCAGTTTAGTGTGATGCCCTGGGTTCAGTCCCCAGTTCCACACACACAGAGAAAAATACAGTATGTCAAAAATATCAGAATAATCAAACATCAAAAACAGTGAATCTGCAATTGTTCTCTATTAATTTTCTCTTTAAAATGACAACTGAATTTTAATTATATGGACTAAATTTTATTATATGTGTTAAATACTGAATATAAATAATTTGCTGACCTTTCAAATATCCTCAATCATGAAAAATTTATATCATTCAGTTATATCTCACAATTATCACACAAAACTAAACAAAAAATCACTGTCTATTAATAACAGTTGTTTTCAATTTTATTTGTCAACACAACCATACTGTGTAAGCCTAGCCAGTTCCTTAAAGTATCTTTCTTTATCATCTCCATCTCCTTTCTATAGTTTTTTAATAAATTGAGTTTATGAGTATATTTTAGGAATAATTATGATCATATTCCTCATTGCGAATTTGTACCTGTACATGATGTATCTTGATTATCATTTTTCCCCATTACCCTGCCCTCCCTACAAACTCATACCCACATATATATAAGCTCTGTTTCCATTTCTTTCCTTCCCTTCTTTGCTTTCCTCTGCCCTCACCCAGTTACCATTTCCCTTTGATGATTTTCTTCCTATTTCACAACACCTGTCATACATTTCCAATCTCATTTACACCTTCAGTTTCTCACACTAGAGAAACGATACGGTATTTACACATCTGTGTTCCATTTATTTCACTTCTGAGTATGGACAAAGATGTGTAAATTCCATCCCCATCTTCAATCTTGTCTCCTACTGGTTTTGTTTCCCTAGAGAATCCCAAGTAGTACAAGATCCATAGTTTCAAATCATATTTATGTACAAAAAGAAATTCCTTTAATGACATTTATCTGTGAAATTTCTATGCTTTGCTTCAGGCACAAATACTGAGTACATATGAAATTACTCATGTCCAAGTACAAAGAAGAATGAACAAATGAATGAATAAGTGCATGTATAAATCAAGTTAACAGACTCAACTATTACCTTTAGCTGGGCGAATAGAGAATGCAACACCTTGTAGTGAGTTTACTGGTTGCCATCCAAAGTGGGTAGACTTATTCTGACGATTGTGTAACGTAATTGTTCCCCAGAAGCAGGTTCTTGGTAAGAAGCCTCGGGGTCTCAACACTATCTCATCTGAAGATAGCTCAAGTTTTACTGGCTTGACATCTGCCGTCACTAAGATATTTCCACCAGGTACACCGTTGATTGTAAAAGAGAAAGATCTGCAACACAGCCAAACAATGCAAATTTAACTAGTAATACCTCTCTGTAGTTATAGAATTCAGTTACATATAAAAACACATATACTATAGTATACATGTTTGATCCAGTGTGTAATTTGAAATGACTATGAAAGAGAAGTACATGACACTAAAATAGAAACCTGTGTGTCTACAAAGTGATGTACATATTGTTTCTATATTTTGTAATTAAATATAGTATGCACCACAACGACCTAGGTAAGTACATACTTCATCATGATTCTAAAAAAAGCCAGAAATTTGCAAAATCAAATCTTACCTCCAAAATTTCCCAATGAAATTAGCTTCAAAATCTATTGGAATGTATGTGCTACATGTAGGAGGAATTACATATGAAAATAATTTAGCTTTCCTAGGTTGTTGAAAAGTGGTGTCTAACTTTATCAAAATATATATAGGTAGCAAATTAATAATATGTAGTTGCTGAGTAATTCTTGAGTTCACACAAATAGTCTCGAGGTTAAGGACTGAGGGCCCTGAAAAAAACAAAAAGTAAGTTATTAAGTTTAATGTTGGCAACTGTGTTCAATTATTTTATGTATTTAAAAATTTCATTTCATCAAATATACACAAACAATGCCAAACATTATTCACTAAAATATCCCAAAGTATTAGCTACATTTTTATATAATGACCATAACTTGATGTTTAGAGAGTCTTGCCTACTCTTCAAAATGAATAATTCTAATTATATGGAAAAATATATGAGAAAATAATAAGTATAATAAAACTCAGCACACTGATTTGTTACACACCACCAATCACTCTATTCCCAAACAAATCCCTGTATTAACTTATTTGGGATTTACAGAAATGAGTAATTCACCCATCAATCACTGCCTAAAATTTCCCTTTAAGTAATTTCAACATAACCAGGTAGAGAAGGAGCTACATTGAAGAAGTTAAGCTGACAGACACAGGATAAGGTCTTCTAAAGTGAGGGAAGCCAAATATACCCAGAAATGGAAAATTATCCTGAAAGATGAATTCGCTACATTAAACCAAATATTTGAGTTGTTGAAACAGAGAAGCAGATAGTCTGCTACTCCACAGCACACACACTTTACCTAGGGAGCACATCACCTTGGGAGTGATCTGAGCCACCTAAAAGAAGCTGTAAAATCCCAGGGAATAGACTCCCTACATATCTTGCCTGATACTTGGAAGAGAAAACACAGCACGGGAATTAACCAGAGCTGAGGCCCCAGGGAAGCCTCAGACTGTAATGAGAGAAAGGAGAGCTCATAACACAAAGGTCATCGGGCCCCTTTTCGTGCTCTCAAACAGCAGGGAATGCTGTGCCCCTCTGTCATGTTACTCATGGCTCAGTATCAACAAGAGAACACAGAGAAAGACTGAACACCAAGTATTATGGGCCATACTGTGCCTGCTGGAAGGGAGCCACGAGTATATCATAGGAGAAAAGAGCAACAGGAAAAAGTCAATGGAGTCCGACCAGCATGCATGTTTTCACATTAGTTCTCCAATTACCACAAATATCACACAGTGTGAGACCCTGCCCACTGCCTGCCATCCTACAGGCACAGGAAGCACATCGGCTGAGCCTGAGCACTGTGCCAAGTTCCACACTTTGGAAAGTGGAGCTCTTGAGACAGAGACCAGGGACAGACAGAGATCCAACAGTGAAGGAACAGAGGGTCTCCTGGGGCAGAGGGCTCTGGTGATACACTGGGCAGAAGATCTCTCCTAATTACTTTCTCATCACCAAGATGCAAGAGCTGGTGTGCACAGCTTAAAGGAGGAAAGACTGATTCTCGCATACAGTTTAAGAAGTCTCTTTACAAAGTCAGTTAACCCCAAGGCAGGGAGGTATGCCAGGGGATAGTTGTTTACAGCATAGTAGCAGGAAGCAGAGAGACGCAAAAGCTGCAGGGAATCGAGACAGATCTTTCTAGACAATACCCACAGTGACACACCCCTGGATAAATATAAACCATAAGACCCTTGGAGAGAGAACATGGACATGAGCATGGGGCTGCCCTGCAGGAAAGGGAGCAGGAGTGGGAGGTAACTGGTGAACGATGATGGTCTACTTTGGGTTGGTTAGGTGAACCACATCACATCCTCTCTTTCCCAAAGTAATTGAGGTTGTCAGGTGGAGGAACAGAGACAAAAGTTTGCAGTTGGCCATGCCCAGAGCACAGCTTCCAGTCAGAAGGCAGGTCCCGCCAGGCTGACAGTCCTCACCAATTAAATGAAGAAGTTATACAGTCTTCAGGGGAAAAGCAACTTGGCTGCCTGTAATTAAATAAGGACCTCAGTATAATGGGAACTGTGTGGACATTCTGCTATATGGTGTAGTGGATGTACAGGGGGTGCTTCTTTCCTTGACTGTTTTGGATTATTTTTGTACTTTTTCTTTCTTCTTTCTTTTCTTCATTTCTATGTCTTTATTAAGATACTGTTTTACTTTCCCCTTTATTCTACTCTCTCTTCTTAAATTTAATATACACACACATATAGATAGATATAGACATATCAGGTGATATATCATTAAATGATGTGTCAGGTGCTTTAATATGTATTAAAAACATAAATAGACTGGTGCTTTAACTTGAATGGTAACATCCGTGGCCATACTGAGATAACCCTTATTAGAACTGTCCTCAGAGGACACAAACCAAACAAACTACAAATATATTAACAGATATTGACAAGCAGAGCTCCCTTCAGTATGTAATTATACTTTCCTCCCTCCACATCACTGCTTTCATCTACACAAATGTTCTCTGAAATCCCTTCAACACAAATCCTTATTCCAGGTATAAAAATAACACTAACAAAGTATGAACTCCTATCTATTTTTCACCTACAGACATTTCTCTCATCTGTTTCTCCTATTATGAATTTATTGCCTTCCTTTTCTCCTTACTGTTCCTTCCTTCTTGCCATGTCCCAAGCTAAACACTATTAGTAGTCTCTTATAATCCTGCAAGCTAACATTAAAGAAACTGTCAATGTAAATTGTAATGTTTCTATCTGATGTATGGGTGCCATTATAACCAGTAGGAATCTGCTCCTTACAACACAGTAACTGGCTCCATTGCAATTAAAGTGAATAGATTTAAATGATAGGTAAAACCTCTTGAAAAATAATGTCATAATTACCTCACTGGAAAACACAACCAGCCTAAAAAGATCTTTATAATAATGACAAAATCTTCTAAATTTGACCTAATCCTCAGTGTATGCCCCTACCCACACATGAACACACATAAAAAAAACATGAAAAAACAAGACAACAAAATACCTACAAAAATTTCCAACTCTCCCAAGAGATAACAGAAGTCAAACATTAAATAGCTACGCTGTATAAAATGATTGGAGAGGAAGGAAAAATTCAATAATGTCAAGCTTGATACAAAAGGATAGTAGAATTAACAAATATACCTATGTTGTTAAACAAAAGTCAGATAAGGGCTGGGGATTTAGCTCAGTGGTTCCGGCGCCTGTCTTGCAAGCGCAGGGACCTGGGTTCGATCCCCGGTAACCACATACAATACTGGGCGTGGAGACTCACATCCAGCAGCAACCAGTACCACATACCACAGTGCCGGGCGTGGTGGCTCACGCCTGTAATCCTAGCACTCGGGAGGCAGAGGCAGGAGGATTGCTGTGATGTGAGTTTGAGGCTGAGCTCAGTGCCAGCCTGGACTACAAAAGTGAGACCCTGTCTCAAAAAAAAAAAAAAAAAGTCAGATAAGAAATTAGAAAATCTATAACTGTTTCAAAATATAAGGGATGAATTTATTTGAAACATATATTCTATAAAAAGGTGCCAAACAAAAATATTAGAGATAACAATTCTAGTGAATAGATGAACAACACAAGTGAGAAGACAGTGTCAGACTGGAAGCCTATATGATAAAATGAGACACTTTAAAAATAACTTGAGAACAAAAAAAATCTAACTATTAGTAGATGATATTAGCATAAGACCAATTTGAGTTAGTGAAAAATAAGAGTCCAGCACACATAGCATAAAAAATCTGTTCATAGAAATCAGAGCAGGAAACTTTCCAAGTACAGGTATAGAATTCCAAATAACAATGATACAAGAAGCTCCTCATGCTACATCACCGACTAAATCAAAGAAGCCCAACACAATGAGAAGAATCTGAGAAGTTGTAAGAAAAAGGAAAAAAAAATTTATAAAGTTAAACTCACTATACTACTATAGACTTTTCAACACAAATTTTAAAGGGAAGAAGACCTTGGAGTGAAGTACTTCAAGCCCTAAAAGAAAACAAATTCCAGTTCAGATTAATATACCCTGTAAAACTATCTCTCACAATTTATAGAGAAAAAAAACACACCTTAATAAACAGAAACTTCAGAAATGCAGAAAACCAAACTGTCAGTCTAAAAACTTCTCTGTTATTTTACAGTTAAAAAATATAGCAAAATCTGATGGGCTAAATACATCAAGTGGGGTGGGCAATTAAACAAAAAGAAAAAAAGGAATCAATCACAAAAAAAAATAATGCAGGGCCGGAGATTCTCAGTGGTTCTGGCACCTATCTTGCAAGTACAAAGTCCTGAGTTTGATACCCAGCAACCACATACAACAATGTCAGGCACAGTGACTCACGCCCACTAGCAATCAGTACCACATACTACAGTGCCTGGAAGTGGTGGCTCACACCTGTAATCCCAGCACTTAGGAGGCAGAGACAGGAGGACTGCTGTGAGTTTGAAGCTAAACTCAGGGCCAGCCTGAACTATAAAGTGAGGCCTTGCCTCAATAAATAAATTAAATAAAATAATGCACTTATAGAAAATAGCCCATACTTTTCACTATAGTTCTCAATGTAAAAAGGTTCAACTCCCCAATTAAATGTCATAGATTGTCAGGCTGAATCAAAAAACAAAACTCAACAGTTTTTTACATACAAGAAATATATCTAACCCCCAAGGAAATTACAGTCTAAAAATCAAAGGATAAAAAAATATTCCATACATCAGGACCTGGAAGAAAGCAGAAGTATCAATCTTATTCTCAAAGTAGATTTTAAGGTAAAATTATCAGAACAGGAATAGAAAGTCACTACATATTAGTTAAGGAAACATTTCAACAACAAGAGGTAACAATTGTAAATAAACACATACACACACACAAAATGAATATTGGTATACCTAACTTAATAAAACAAACACTACTGGACATAAAAAAGACCAAATAAAGATCAATGATATCATACTAGGTGACTTCAATACTCCAATTGCACAATAGATCAATGAGACAAAAAATACAAAAACAAAAAATCACAAGTGAACCACACCATCAAACAAACGGACTTAAAAGGTATCAGTGTTCTACCCTACAAACACAAAACACAGATTTTTCTCACTAAAACATGGAAATTTCTCCAAAAATATAACATACTAGCCCATGCAGCCTACTTAAATAAATATGAAAGAATAAGAATTATTCATTTATACTCTCAAATCAGAGCACACTGAAACTAGAATTCCATCACAGAAATATCTATCAAAGTAAAAAGAATGTTCTAAATGTCTTGATAAAAGAACTACAGTGTAGAATAATGCATGAGTTTCATATTATCCTCTGAATAGTACACAAAGAAAAAGAATAAAAATAGCATTGTAAGAACTTTATAAAATTGACACTTTTTCACATAACACAAATGAGACCCCTAAAGCAAGCAGTAGTAACAAGCTTATTCTCAAAGTATATTTCAAGGTAAAAGTGATCAAAATATGCAAAGAAAGTCTTTATATATTACGTACATGAAAAATTCAACTGGACAATGTAACAACTATAAGTATACATGCACCAAATATCTGTATACCTAACATATTCTGAACAGTCTAATAATAAGCAATGTAGTTGAGGAAGTAATAGAAGTTCTACCAATGCAAAAAAGCTCAAGTCCTGATAGATAGTACAAAACCTTCAGGGAGGATATAATGCTAACAGTCTTCAAACTCTTTAATAAAACTGAAAGAGAAGGAATATTTCTAACCTCGTTTCTGGAACTCAGCATTATTTTGATTCCTAAACCAGACAAAGATCCAACAACATCAAGCGAATATCTTTAATGAACATAGATACAATAATCCTCCACAAGACACTGGCAAGCAAAATGCAACAAATCATCAGAAAGACCATACATTGTTAGCAAATAGGTCTCATTTCAGGGATATAGGGATGGTTTCATACACAAAAAAAGAGTAAATTTGATAATCACATAATTAAAAGCAATGACCTGATCACATCAATAGACTCAGAAGAGTCTTTAACAAAATCCAATATTGATTCATTATAAAAGCCTTGAAGAAAATAAGCAGAGAAATATCTAATCTCAATCTCATAAATGACATTTATGACAAATCAATGGTCAATGTCATATTAAATGGTAAAAGCGGAAAGTTTTTCCTCTAAAATCAAGAAAAAAACAAGGATGTCCACAATCACTACTTCTAATCAATAAAGTACTATAACATTAGACAAATTAATCAAATAAGGATATGTATAGGAAAAAGAATTGAATTATCAAAATTTGCAGATGGCATAATCCTTTATGTAGCTCTAAATAATTTCACTGAGACACTCCTAGAAATAATAATTAAATTGCACAATGTAGTAAGATACAAATAACACAAAAGATCAAGTGCGCCAATGCACCAATATTGAAACCAACAAGAAAGAAATTACAAGAGCACTATCACTCACAAAGGCATCATGAAAAATCAAATACATAGGTATTGATATAAAATGGAAGTGAAAGTCCTCTACAATGAAAACCATAGTATTATCAAGTAGGAGAACAAAGGGAAGCCATCACCTGTTCTAGTATGGTCACATCCAATGCTTCTTTGTTTTGTTTTTGTTTATTTGTTTGCTCATTTCGAGACAGAGTCTTACTTTGTAGGTTGGAAAACTCCTAAACTGAATATATAATAACCCAGGCTGGCCATAAACTCTCAGCAATTCTCCTGTTTCATCCTCTAACGTGCTGGATTGCAGGCAGACACCACTGCACCTGGCCCAACATTATTAAAATGACTGTATTTCTAAAATTGATATATAGCCTTTATACAATCACAATCAAAATATTAACAATATTCCTCCAAAACTAGAAAAAACAATCCTAAAATTTGTAAGGAATCAGAAGAGACACATTACAACAGAAGTAATTCGGGTAAAAGGTCAAAGTAGTAGGCCTAACAATCCAGGATTTCAAGTTGTATTCCAGTACTCTAATGATCAAAATTATGTGGTAGTGGCACCAAAAAAAGGCACACCATTTGGAGGAACAGAATCGATGATGTGGATACAACCACAGGCATATTCAGCCACGTGACCTTTGACAAAGGGGCCACCAGCATATTCTGAAGGAAAGGTAGTCTCTGTAGCAAAGGTGCTGGTAAAATTTCTTGCATACATGATGCAGCAGATTAAAGCTATACTCATATCTCTCACGACATACAAAACTAAAATCAAAATGGATCAAACATTTCTATCACTGATGGCAAACACTGGAACCCAATACCTACCCATTTATTGCAAAGTTTCAGCACTGTGATTATATTGGGGCTTCAGTTCAGAAAAAAACAACTCATACATGAACACATTTTCTCTTAAAAGAAACAAATAACATGTGCTATGTTTGCCACCACTAACTCTATATATTACAACAGAAATACTTAATGTGCTTAGAAGATAAAACAGGTAAAATTATTGAAGTCAGGTGTATAGGACTCTCTGAACAGGACACCTATTGCACTAGAAATAACATGAACAATCGACAAATGAGATCATATTAAATTGAAAAGCATTTGCGCAACAAAGGGAAAGATATATAACAGGCACTAGGAAGAGAGATCTTCTCCAAATGGAAAGGAGTGCAGAGAGAGAAGACTGGGGGATTAGGAGCTTGGAAAAGTTCTATAAAATAAGAATGAATCAGGTATATGTACCAACTTCCCACAAAAATATAAATATGATATAACAAATATGTATTAATATAAATAAGACAATATTTATTGTTCATTACAATGCAGTATGAAATAGACTCAAGATTGCAATGATAGCAAACAACAAAATACTAAAGCAAAAAATTGTACTAAAGTATTTAAACTAAAAATTATAGAATGAATTTAAAGGAGATATCGCTATAGAAGATATATGACTTAAGCAGACATTTTTTGAATGAATTATAACCTTAATGATTAAAGAAATGCAAATGAACAGAACACCAATACACCAACACATAATGAGATAGCATTTCATATCCACTAAAATGGTTATCACTATAAAATGGTTATCACTATCACCATCACTATAACCATACAGACAAAAATAACAAGTGCTGGTGAGAATAGGGAGAAATTATAACCTTCACACACTGCTACTGGGATTGTAATTTCATGCAGTCACTTTAGAAAAGATTGTACAAATTTCTTAACAAGATAGATATAAATTTGACATAAAACCTAGCAATTTTATTCCTACAAATCTAACCAAAAGAAATGAAAGTACATGATCACTCAAATAGCTTTATAAGCATATTATATCATCACTCTCCAAACTAGAAATAGCTCAATGTCCAACAATTGGTGAGTAGACAAAGCTAATGTATCGTCACTATATTGGATGTTATGTAGATATAAAATGCTGACACATATTGATAAGTGCTCTTGTGTAGGTGAAGTAAAAAGAGTATGCTAAATGAATAAAGCAATTCATTAGAGAGATCACACATTGCGTGATTGTATTTATATGAAATATTCAGGACTCACAATCTATAGAAACAGATAGTTTATTAACAGTTACCCAGAATGTAGCATAGAAACAGAGTAAAGGAATACAGGAAGGAGGGTGATGGCAACATTCTCAATTGTGATAGTCTTGCCTGACTATAAAATTACTAAAATGCATTTATTTGCACATGTTAGACTGATGAATTACACAAAACATAAATTACACTTTAATAAATATTTATGTAAAAATAAAGACTACCATAGACGTTCGTGTATTCTTACCAACAATTACTTGATGAACTTGCTTTGGTGTCAGAACTAGGCTGCAGTCATGTTTTTCCTGGTGAGTATGTGGTTTTGCTTTAAGTCTTCTTGAAACCTGAGAAAATCATATTTCCAAAATTCATCATTCAGTATTAGTGACTGAAGAATGCTCACGACAAAACAGTGTATAAAATACTACACAAACCTCTGTTTCCAAGGATGCTGTCTCTTTGGACTGTATATCTCTAGTACATAACATTCGATTACTTTTTATTAAAATCTCCGTGGCGCACAATTCATCTTGTATTTCCTCTTGAGATAGTATGGGTGACTTTAATCCTGCTGCTGGTTTGAGGCCTATGTTGATAACATCTTCTGAGTACACACCTTTCTTTCTGAAATAGTAAGCAGTTGAGCTCAAGTCTTTTAGAAAATAAAACTATGAATCCAGATATTCCGCAGTATATGCTATGGCTGCAATATTCTTATATTGAACCACACTGGTATACTAATCTGCAGTAATTCTTAAGAAGACTCCCTTTGGACAATGTTATGTGCTCTACTGCCCCTTGCTGTCACATTCAGAGACAGTTCATGTAAATGCTTGGCACAAACATGAGACACAAGTCCCTTGGATTCAAGGCAGGCATGACAATGAGGTATAATTTATATTCAAGAAACTCGAGGCATCAGGCTCAATGTACACCTTATTTGCAGCACATTATTCCTCAGCTCTTTTTTTCTGCTCTATTCTACTTTCTTGCATTGCATACAAGTTTCGAAGCATACTCTGCATAAATCACAGGCCCTGAAATCCCTATGTCAAGGTCTCCTTCTGGGCCAACATATAGATGACATTTCCAAATAAAATACTAACAAAGAAACTTATTATAACTAAGGGAGTTCAATATTTTACTTCTACTCTATAATAAAATGTTATTTAAAGCATTAAAATGAAAAAGAAAGTAAGATTCAGAAATGATGAAAAATCTCATATTTGCATGGAAAGGACTGATATTTGACTCCTGTCACTCTATAAAAAAATCAATATCAGATTAAATAAAGACCTAAATATATTAAACTACTAAAAGAAAAGAAATGAGAAAGACTCCAATGCATTGATATATACAATGAGTTTTTAAAACAAAAAAATTCAAAACCACAGGCAACAAAACCAATAAGAAACAAATGAAAGTAATCAAACTGAGAAGCGTTCTGCACCAAAGCAAACAACATAGTAGAAAGACAACAACATAGTAGAAAGCCAACAGAAGGGGGAAATTGCAAACTGTTCATTTCAAACTGACAAACGATTAATTTCCAGAATAGATAAATAATTCAGTTTTATAACAAAACAAGTTTCTCCTTAAAAATGGGTTCATTATACTTCAAGGATGAAATTCAAATGGCCAAATTTACTTAAAATGCTCAGTATCCCTACCCACCATGAAAATGCAAGCCAAAACCACGGTGGCACACCATTTCACCTAATTAGAGTGGCAATTATCAAAAAGACCAAAAGTGACAGATGCTGGTAAGGATGTGATCAAGAAAAATTTTATGATACTGCTGATGAGAATATAAATTAGTACAGCCACTATTAAAAAAATGTCCTGCATGGGCCTGGGATTTAGCTCAATGGTTCCGGCGCCTGTCTTGCAAGCGCAAGGACCTGGGTTCGATCCCTGGTGACCACATATCTATGCTGGGTGTGGAGACTCACGCCCAGCAGCAACCAATATCACATACCACAGTGCCGGGCGTGGTGGCTCACGCCTGTAATCCCAGCACTCGGGAGGCAGAGGCAGGAGGATTGCTGTGATGAGTTGGGGGCTGAGCTCAGGGCCAGCCTGAACTACAAAGTGAGACCCTGTCTCAAAAAAACAAAACAAAACAAAACAAAACAAAAAAAAAAATGTCCTGCAATCTCCTCAAGAATAAGAGAACTACCACTATCAACAATCCCACTTCTGAGTATATATCAATAGGAAATGAAATTAGCTTACCAAAACAGCATACCAATTAGCATACCTGCATAACAATGTTTATTGTGGCACTATACAGGATAGGTATGATATAAAATCAGAAATAAGAGCCTATTAATAAAAGAATGAATATATATGTATATACATATTTGTGAATATTGTTTAGCCATGCAAAGAATAAAATGCTATCACTTGCAGCAATATAGATGAAACTAGAGGATATAACAATAAATTAACTAAATTACACACAGAGAGGCAAATAACCACACATTCTTTCTCATATGTGGATGCTAGAAAAATCAACCTGAATGCAGAATGGTGATTACTGGAGTCTAGGAAATACAGGAAGGTGAAGTACTTGGTACCAAAGCACAGTTAGAAAGTAATAATAAACAGTGGGTTGATTATAATTTATAATAGTTTATAAATTTTATGACAGAATAGAAGAGCTTGAAATCTCCAAACACAAAGTAATAATGAGATGCATTTGCCAAATACCCTTATTTAATTACATATTATGTACTTGTACTGAACTATCTCACTGTACTCAAGAAATATGTACAACAGTTAAGTTAAATAAGTTATAAAATTGTTTAAGGAGACAGAAATGCTAGGTATTCTGTTTGTATCATTAAATACATATGTGTGTGGCGCCAGGGATTCAGCTCAGTGATTCTGGGGCCTGTCTTGCAAGAGCAGGGGCCCAGGTTCAGTCCCCTGGTAACCACATACAATACTGGGTGTGGAGACTCATGCCCAGCAGCAACCAGTACCACATACCACAGTGCTGGGCATGGTGGCTCACGCCTGTAATCCCAGTATTTGGGAGGCAGAGGAAGGAGTATTGCTGTGATGTGAGTTTGAGGCTGAATTCAGGGCCAGCCTGAACTACAAAGCGAGACCCTGTCTCAAAAAAATGTGTGTGTGTGTGTGTGTGTGTGTGTGTATGTGTGAGCACATACACACATAAAACACACCAACCAAACTTGTATAATCAAAAAATAATAATAGATTTTTTAAAATTCCGAATCTATGGACACTATGACTAAGGAGTTGATCTTTACCTGCTTGATTCTTTTTCCATGCGCATACGTCTTAAATCTTTAATATAGTTTGAATAATAGCTTTGATGTGCTCGCTTCTGAACTTTTTCGGCATCAGTATATTCATAGTCAGGATCTATATACGAATGCCGTGGCATCTTTGTGAAAATTGTCCTACAATATGGGTAAGTTATGTTAAAATCTAGACATACACATTTGTTCATTTATTATTTATAGAGTATCTACTAGCCAGTATTTATCCCAGGTGTTGGGCACAGTCTGTTCAACAGAACATACTCTAGTATTTTCCCTTATACCTTATTCTGTATTAAAACATTATTACATACAGACTCAGTGTGAGACTTAATTAATTCCTTAATCTAAATGGAGAAAAATCTCTTTTTCGACAGGTCATCCTAAAGCCATTCCTGAGCAAACAAGTTGAACAATTCTACATTAGAGATCAGATTTAGGAAACAAGAACTGACTCTGTTCAGTGATTTTTCAAGTTACTGCTTTTAGATCTAATGATTAAAATTAGAAAAAGAGAATGATAAATCATTTTATAAACATGTTACTTTCTTAAAACATCAGAGTTTTTGAAATTACTGTCAACAATAAATCTATACAAAGGAAACAATCCATAAAAGAACTGCAAATTACATTTGATATTAACTAGCTTTGTGTTCTTCCTTCTTATTAAGCATATACTTTCAGTAAAAACAAAAAGTGCAATTGTTCCTACCTTTTAACCTTAGTTTACTTCAATCTTCAGCAAATTGTATCACTGAGTGTTACCCTCAACAGAATCCAACTGTACTTTATAAATATGTTTGCGTATTACATTAATCAAAAATGTCTAAATGTTCAAAGAGCTAGAAATGCTAATTATTTTAACATGATTGTAACACAGTATATGTGTAACAAATTTTCAAAATATAATTCATAAGTCTGTACAGTTAATTAGAAAACTATAAAGAAATCATTCTTGCTGTGTGGATCATATATTTTCCTCTTTTCTTTTTTTTTGAGTCAGTGTCTTGCTTTGTAGTTCAGGCTGGCCCTGAGCTCAGCCTCAAACTCACATCACAGCAATCCTGCTGCTTTTGCCTCCCAAGTGCTGGGGTTACAGGTGTGAGCCACCACCACACCCAGCACTGTGGTATGTGGTACTGATTGCTGCTGGGCATGGGGCCCTTCTGTTTGCAAGACAGGCGCCAGAACCACTGAGCTAAATCAGGTAAGTAAAATCCGGCCTCTGGATCTCACTTATATTTTGTTGTTCATACAGCTTGAGGAATTGAACCCTATCACTCTGCATGTTTCTGCAGGTACACACTGAAGTTCAATGAAAGTATGACCCACTGTAAATATTAGTCATACTCATATTTTATTTCTCATAGTCAAATGAAAATTAATTACAAATTAATATAATTTTCTCATTTTCCACAATTCTTCAGTGTTTACATGAAGACAGCTTTAAATGAGTTAAAGGTTCTAACAGAATAAGAAAATGGGATGGCTCAGGGATGGCTTTAGGATGCCCTCTAGAAAGAGAGAAAAACGTTTAGTTATTCAATGATAGTCTCTAGTACTCAAATTTCCATTGAGGCACTAACAGTCTTTACCTTCCTACAGTTCCTAGAAATAACTGCTGCATCTAAAGTCTCAACATTTGAAAGAAGGAGAAAGGAAGACACAGAGAAAACAACAAGTAGATTAAATACCTTAAGTGACAAGGAGCAATTAAGGTCACTAAATCCTAAATCTTTGTCAGTTCCTCACAGAATTAACAACTGGAAACCTACAGCTTGAAATCAATGATTTTTTAAAAAGTACAATGGTACAGGAACAAAATTTACATGTGAATAAAACATTTTGCTCATTTATTTTCTCATTTTGCTCATTTATTTGCTCAAACTTTTACAGAATGCTAACTATATATACCTCATGATGTTCTAAGCACAGGACATACTGCAGTAAGCCAAATCCGACAAAAATCCTTACTTTTTTTTCTCAAAATTTAAAATGTTAGAAATTAAACAGCATTTGCAATTACCAACATGAAAATACAGTACAATAAAATACTTTTAATTACTTAAAGTGACTAATTACTAGCTAGAAAATAAAACAACTCAATTTTTCTATGAATGTGAGAGTTCACTAATGAAAGTAAATGGAAGCATAGAATATAAAAGAACCATTAAGCTCTGTTTTTAAAAAATTCTGGCAATTTTAAACCACTGGAAGGGATGGGAGTAAAAGAAGCATCAGGATATATCATTTACATGTAGAAATGATGAATATGATTATGTATTTTCTAAAATATCAATAAATGTTTAGCAAAAATATCACTATGGACTCAAACTATTAATATTAAACTGAGACATTGTATCTCTCCATATACATATTTATATAACCCTAACAACAAGTTGAAAAGGATACATAAATATTTTTAGAAGTATCAGTTCTATGGATACAATGATGGAAAAATAATTTTGTTCTAATATATAATTATTTTAAATGGAGTCTGAGCTACTTTTATGTTTCTGTATCTTATTGCACTTGTCAAATTCTTTTAAAAAGCAAATTTGGAATAGCATCTGTAAAATAAAAACACCAAGATAATCTATAGAAAAACCGAAGAAAGCCCAGAGCTATATCAAAATTATATAGTCTATGAACAGCACTCAAGAAGGAGAGAAACTCACCTCACACTCAAATGTGTAAAACCCATGTCTGGTATCAGAGCCCAGGAAAAGATGTCAACATATCTTAGTAATTTTTAACTAACCATTGGTAAAATAGTAATTTACTCAAGGCTTGGATAAATTTAAATTGAGCTTTATAAACTTTTATTATCCTAACCTGGGAAATTTTAGTTCAGTTTGAACAAGGTAATTCGATATGTGTCTCTCAGAGGGAAAACAAAGATATTGACAATGATAATAATTGGTTATTTACAATTTTAACTTTTTTACATAAGTAAACTGAAAGTGTCCACCATAATTAATGAACACAACTATTCTGAGGACTTGTTACATTCCAAAGGTGACGATGTCAATCTTTCTTCTGTACTTGTCAAGGACACATTCTAAGAATTATTTTGTATACCATTCACTTTCCAGCACATATACAAAAGAGATAAGAAGTTAAATTTTAGTATCACATCACCTGAATTGTTTATGACGTTCTACTGGCCTGATACTTGCAATTCGGTCATTGGGATAGGCTATCATTGCACCTTTCGTTGACACTCTTTTTGGTCGATGCTCATGAATGTGAGTCTTTCTTGACTGAAGTATAGCTATAGGTGCATAGTCCTTAGTTTTGAGCAACTCTTTAGGCACAAACTGTCCCACAGGATTAGTGATCGAAGGGGATATACCTTTTGTAGAAGTGAATAGTAAAATTACATAGGGTACTTTGAATTTCAGTTTTCAAAAAGATATCCATTAATTAATCAATACACAAGAAAATTGGTTTTAACTTAGATGTTAAGCCAAATAAACACATTCAGAAAATGCAAATTAATGTGTGGAACTATACAAAGCTATTTTGCAATTAATAGTAAAATGAATGAACATAAAACATGATAATTGCAAAGATTTAGGATGACCCATATAAAAGGAAAAGGTTGAAAAATTGGTATAGCAGTTATTTAACATGGTTCAACACATATAAGATTGCAGAGAGTTGGGAAAAATAGCAGAAATAAGAAAATTTATGAAATGATCAAAACTAACTTACAGCATAGTCTCAAGGAAAACAGAAAGAATTAAATATAAAAGTGATAAAATATTTGAGGAGCTGCATAGGCTACTAAACGAAAAGTGTGATGATCTGAACTGTAAATATATCTATTGGGATTATGGTAGAAACATAAATCTTTGGGGCTCAATATTACCTATTAAATAAATTAAAGCTTAAAAATCAATAAAAATATATATTTGAAAAGGCCATTAGACGATTTTGATTCATACTAAAAGGTAAGAACAAATGAATTATACCATATGGTCAAAATCATACATTAACATACCAGGGTTAACTTTCACTACGATATCACTAGTAGAGGGTTTACAGATGCCTTTGAAATTTAAATTTACGTGATAAAATGGTTTCATTGACACGGAGGTGTAATTTTTATCTGCCACGGGGCCAATAATCTCCATCACCTGTTTCACTTTAAAGGTTCCAATTTGGTGTGGTACAAACGAACAAATGACAGTCTATGAAAAGAAAAAGAAAAAATAATATTCTTTTTTTAGGAAACAATAAAAGCAAATGCAAAAGATGATTTTACTTCAATTTCAAGAAATATTAGTTCACCATTGTGACATGAATATAACTTATGAACATTCAGAATTGACAAACATTTCAGATATTTATTACTGGAAATCTGTTCAACAGAAATTAAGAACACAGTACCAAAAGACTTCAAAAATAATAGATTATGGATTTCCAAAACATCTATTTCTCCACAAATGACAGAAAACACTGTCAAAAGTTTGCCAAAAAATATATTCTACCATGTATTTAAAAATTAATGATGTTTATCAAAATCCAAGGAGTAATTTTTTGTTGTTATTGTTTTTGTTTTTCAGATAGGGAGGGTCTCACTGTGTAGTTCAAGCTGGTCCTGAGCTCATTATGTAGCCCAGGCAAGCTTCGAACTCACAACAATCCTGCTGCCTCTGCTTCCCAAGTGCCCAGTGCTAGGATAATAGGTGTGAACCACCACACCTGGCACTGAGTTGTGTAGTACTGATTGCTAATTGTGGTATGTGGTTAATGGGGATTGAACTCAGGACCTTCAGCTTGTAAGGCAAATGCCAGAACCACAGAGCTAAATCCCCAGACCCCAAGGAGCAATTTTTAAAGGTTACTAAATCACTGAAAGAGAAGGCACTGTGACATTTTTACTTGCTGAAAACTTATTCTCTTTAAGTAAGTATTGTAATCTTTTTCAAAAAAAAAATAAAACAACAAAAAAAGCATTGCAACTATGGGAGCTCTGAAAAATCACTAACTTAGAAGAAAAATAGTTTGGCAATGTCTAAAATCCCTATCTCCACATCTTAGCTGGCTGAAAAGCACATCTTAAGGACATTTCATAATTGTTTTATGGGATTTGGAGCTCACTTTGTATGAATCATTGAATATCACAGAAACATGAGGTAGCAGTATCATTTAAAATTTTAAAAAAAGCTAATGGAAAATGAATGATTAAATCAATAGGAAACACTTGAGAATAAGATAATTATATGGTGTTTCAAAAATTTTAATATATTCCTAAGAACCTAGTTTATTACACATATCTGTAAGATTGTGGACATGTCCAGGAAGTACTTGAGAAAGTTCTAATATTTTACCTCTGGTTGACTGAGGTTCTTTACAAGGAATTAAAAGCTATAAAGAATTGTGTACTACCTGCCAAAACCCTGAAGACATCTCTAGACAGACTCACACAGAGGCTATTGAAATAGGCACTAATTTTACTGGTTCAAATAATTTAAGGGAGCCTCTTTGAAATCATTATCTGGACACTTAATGGGCTGAGTTGAGACTTTATTGGCTGCACACAATAAAGAATACAACTAACACAGAATTAGCCTCAAATTTCACTAAATAAACCAAACAGCTACCACAAAAAACAACAATAAACCATGGGATGTATGATTTTCAGACTCTGCAAATTTTGTCACTTAAAACTCCCAGTTGACAAAAAAATAATAATAATAATTATGATGCAACCAAATCAATAGGAAAATATGGCCAATCCACAGTTAAAGTACAGTAACAGGGGTAGGGGAATATAGAGTGGGCAGTGAAATGGGAAAAAAGAGAAGTAAGTCATTTAATATACTGGGACAAATTCTTGAGGTTGAGTGTGCTCAGGATGTGTATATAAAATATACCAATAACATCAATTAAAAAAATAAAGTATAGTAGGGGATAACGCTCCTGAGTGGGACAATCATTATAAATATACTCATAGAACTAAAGGAAAACAAGTCTAAAGAATTAAAGGAAGTATGAGAACAATGTATCATAAAATAGATAATACTGATAAAATATAGAAATTATTAAAAAAATTCACAATTGAATTTAAAAGTTCACTAAAAGAACTCAATAGCAGATGTGAATTAACACAAAAAATAATCAATATGTTGGAAGACAACATATTGGAGTTTACCCAGATTGAGAAAGAGAAATAAAAATTAACAAAAGAGAGACTCAGAACTTTTGGAGAAATTAAGAATAATGAATTAAATATCTCCAAAGGAGAAGGGAAAGAACAGGAAAAATATTCAGAGAAATTAGGGCTAGTTATTTCACAAACTTGATGGAAAACATTCATATCTACCTACCCCTAAGGAGTTCAATATTCAGCTGTTTTAAAGAAAACAGATTGTACTCAGACACATAAGAGTCAAACCTCCAAAAACCAATGATAAAGAATCTTGAAAACATCAACAAAAATGCAACTAATCGCTTACTAGTGATCCTGAAAAGATGAGTATGTACCTTCTCATCAGAAACATTGGAGTCTGGAAAGCAATGAGAAAGACATATTCACGTGCTATACTGAATGATAAAAGACTGTGAACCAAAAATGCTACAGTACAAAACTGTCAACACTGAAGTATGAATTAAGATATTTCTTGATAAATATAGTGAATCATTAGTAAAATCATATTAGAACAATACTAACGGGAGTCTGTTAGCATATTATAGAAAGAAAATCAGACAAAGAAATACTGTAGGTAAGTGGAATTATCTACATAGGTAAGACAGTATAACTGTACATTTTAATATTTTCTTATTTATTTGTTTTAAAAAAGTAGTTCAGTTGTGGGTGTCAGGCAACGAAAAGGTGACTAGTACATGAGATTACCTTGGCAAATTCCTAGAAGGACAAACAACTGAAATAGACCCAGGAAGAAAGGAAAAATGTACCATAAAGAAAGTAGAGAGATTAATTAATCATCAAAAGATTTGTGAAAAAGAAAATGACACAACAAAAAGAACTAATTGGTGAATTCTACCAACCTAAAAAATAATCAAATAAGCAAAAAACTAGTAACAATTCTTCACAAACTATTAAAAACTTTGAGGAGGTGAGAGGAGATATTCCAATGCATTCTGTGACAGCAATTTTACCCTGAAGTCAGAAACAAAAGTGTTACAAGAGAAAAACTTAACACTATGGAAACCAGTGTGACGATTCCTCAAAAACCAAAAACTGGAAAGTCCACTCGAATCATCTCTTTCCTTACTAGGTATCTTCCCAAATGCGCTTTAGACAAAAGGTGAACAAATAAGTGTAGCTGGAGGCATCAGGCCAGACTTGGTTTGCACACCATGTCCTTCTAATACCTGGTTTGGAACATATTGGAAAGAGTTTTTTGAGAAGCAATTATAAGTAAAATAACAATTCATATGTACAAGTTGACATTGTGCCTACAGGCATGTCTTGGAGTTTTCTTTCACTGCTTTGCAAAAAAAGTTACAAGACCCACACAGGTAATTATCACCAATTTCAGGTTTCAAATTTCTACTCAATTTTCAAGGTCATGCTCATGTTGTTCTCCTATTAAGAGCTTTTGACATAGCTGTAAATAAGCACACAGTGTTGTCTCTCTGTATTTCTATATCACAGTACTACAGTTTACTTTTACCATGTTCTACATTCTTTGTACCACTTTGCATATATGTCTTGAAATTCTGCATTACATTAAAAATAATTTAGAAGTGATAAGTATGTTTTGTATTTCTTTAATTTCCCTAGAATTTAAAGTACTTTCCTAGTACCTGATAGGTACTTAACAAATAGGCACAGATTATCTATTATTATATGTACTAAAGTATCTATAACTCATCCTATGCTATGTAAGAGGTACATATTATAAGCAATATAGAAAAAGCAATTTAGCAGACCTTCAAAAGTCTGAAGCAACATAGAAAGAAAGTAAACTTATCTTACCTCACTACATCCTTCATTGATTTGTCCCTTATCAGGTTCAACTTTATAATGTGCAATTTTTGGAAAATGGTAAGTCACTGGAAGAAAGCGGGAGTAATTCCGTATAACACACACAGCATCTGAATGATCACCCATGGCACATGGTGGGAAATTAAAGAATTTTCCTGGATTGAAGTGTAATAAGACAGGAAATCCTGAGCCTGTCACGGCTAATTCCACATGGTAAAGTTGATCTCCTGGAAAAGTAATAATAGCTTTTGAATATAAAGAGTGTTGAGGAATCCAAGATACATTTGCTTAATCCACATAGTGTCAGTTCAAAGACTTGAAGAGAAACTGATGGCCCATTCAGTCTTTTCATTCAGCAAAGTTATTGAGTACTTTCTCTGAGCTAGGTACCCTTCTGGGTCATGGTGATATAGCAGACAAGAAAGGAGACTTTAATCTCATTAACTTTACCTTTAAGCAATGGTATTGATAATAAAATAAACTGTATGTGTAATAGCATTTTGTAGAAAATGGTAGCTATTGGTAAAGGTAAAAATCACATGAGACAAAGAAAATACAATGTATTCACAATATTTCTCTATGTGTAAACAACCAAAAAGTCTTCTCTTTAGAGAGGTATTTCAGAAAAAAGTATACAGGGAAGCAGGAAGAAATTCATGTGACCATCCAAGAAAAGTATATTCTAGGCAAAGTCAACAGCAAAGACAAACAATTTAAGATAGGAACTTATTTAGCATTTTCAAAAAAACCTGCAGTACAAATATAACTAGGGGCGAGTAGGAAGTAAATAATGAGAAATGGTCAGATTTTGGATATACTTTTAAGAGTACAATAATTTTATGAAGGATTGGAAGATGAATAGAAATAAGCAAGTACACTGTTTTGACTTGAGTAAGTGAAACGTTGCAAATGTCATTTCTTAAATCAGAAAACATAGAAATAGGTTAAGGGAAACAAAGAGTTTCATTTGACCATGCTCAGGTGGACAAATCTAGTAGATAACCTATTGGCAATATGAAGTAGCACAATGTGTTTGCAAGCTTAAGGGCAGACAAAAGCAGGATTGGAGGCTTAAGGAAAAGAATAAAGGTATATGATACTCACTTGAGAGTATGAGAAATCAACAAATGGGATCTCATTCTATTAAAAAGTTTCTGCACAGCAAACAAGACCACTGACAGAGCAAAAAGGCAACCAACAATATGGGAAAAAAATCTTTACCAGCTGTTTCTCAGCCAAAGGGCTACTATCTAGAATATATAAAGAGCTTAAAAAATCAGCCCACCCAACTTTAAAGACCCAATTCAAAAATGGGCCTCTGAAATGTACAGATACTTTTCAGAGGAATAAGTAAGAGCAACTAAGAAGTATATGAAGAAATGCTCACAGCACTAGTCATTCGAGAGATGCAAATGAAAACAACACAAAGATTTCATCTCACTCCACAAAGAATGGCTGCTATCTTATAATTAGCCAGCAACAAATGTTGGTGAGGCTGTGGAGAAAAAGGAACCATTCTCCATTGTTGGTGGGAGTGTAGACTCATACAAACTCTGTATAAATCAGTGTGGAGATTCCCCAAAAAGTTAGGGTGATAGGTTCCATTTGACTTGGTCATTGTTCTGATAGGTATATACACAAAAGAATTAAAAGATTCATATCACAGCAACATATGTTCACCCATGTTTATAGCAGCTCAGTTTGTGAATGCTAAATCTTGGAAATAACCAAAATGTCCATCAACTGGAGACTAGATAAAGAAGATGTGGTTCTTTTATAGAATGGAGTATTATTCTGTCATTAAAAATGATAAGATTGAGTCATTCATACTCAAATGGATGTACCTTGAGGACATCCTCATAAGTGAAATAAATAGGTCACAGATGTATAAATATCATATCTTTTTTCTGGTATGAGAAAATAAAGATGTAAACGAGTTCTAGTATATATAGTTGATATTGTGAAATACAAAATATTTAAAAAGAAATAGGGTGTAGTGGTAAATAACGAGGGGGAAATGTGATAGTAATAAAAAAAGGAAACAAAGTTTATGTATATAGGGGGTGGGGGGTTGCCAGGTGGGTGGGGGATGGGGAAAAATGAGAATCAAGTCATGTCATATTCTGGTACAAGCTCTCACTGTTGAATGCAATGATGTGTATTCATAATGTTCCAATAAAAAGATCTGAATAAAAAAATAATGCACAATGAAATATAAACTAGGAGCAAATATAAATAAAGTTTTCAGATAGAATGAGATAAGAACTAAGGACCGTACACAGCAGCTGGATTAAGTAAGCAATGGAAAGGGCAAGGTAACTAGAACTGAAATGTTCACATTTCTTCACTGATGCCTTTCCCATCCAATTCTAAACTCTAAGGCATCTTTAAGCAAACCTAATTATTCTTATGTGCTACATTTTCTTATGTGCTTCATAAAAATGTTCTGTCACCTGCAGACAGAGGTCAATGTCATAAACAATGACATAAATCATAACAGTAATACATTTCTGCCCTAATAGCACATCAGACTTTGCTAGATATCACTTCTATTGATTTGCAAACTTTCTATACTCTCCACTCTCCTATGTGGCCATGATTAATCTACCTCTCTGTGGAATAGTTTGTTTTTCTGGATTTGATTCCTAAATGGCCTCTTTCTTTGTTCTAACCTTGACCCATCTTGCTAAATTCACATCAGGTTCTTTCCCACTTTTTGTTTACTTCAACTAACCCAGTATTGGCTGTGAATGCAAAAATCACGATGCATTTTGGCATGTGACCTGAAAAGCATATGCATTTATCAGTATCTTATGACTAGGTGCTACATCCTATTTAACAGATCTCTAGGTCTTTGTTTTTATATATAGAAACCTGAAAATATGGTTGAGATGGAATAGATCATTTGTTTCCATACCAAGTATTAAGAACAAACACAGGTATACAAATAAAATAAATGCATTTCTAATTTCTCAAATTCTAAATCTTTTTAACTTAATGCCATTTTAAAACTATGAAGTCATATATATTCTAAACTGGAAAATTATGTGGTTCCAAAGGAGATTTATTTATTTATTTATTTTTTTTTTTGAGACAGGGTCTCGCTTTTGTGGTTCAGGCTGGCCCTCAGCTCAGCCTCCAACTCAGATCACAGCAATCCTCCTGCCTCTGCCTCCCAAGTGCTGGGATTACAGGCGTGAGCCACCACGCCCGGCACTGTGGTATGTGGTACTGGTTGCTGCTGAGCGTGAGTCTCCACGCCCAGTATGGTATATGGTTACCAGGGATCGAACCTGGGTCCTTGCGCTTGCAAGACAAGCGCCGGAACCACTGAGCTAACTCCCCGGCCCAAAGGTGATTTAATTTTTAATATACTACAGATGACATATTAAGATTACTTGAATGTTCGTATTTCTGTTCAAACTAATAATCATACTTTTTAAAAAAGCCTGCACAAATATAAATATTCATAATTCTGAACAATTTTAATTACTTTATTAGTTTTTCACTTACGTCTGATAACTCTGTCATCATATTTCACGTATCCATCATTACCTCCCACCATCTGAAATCTTACAAATACAGCATAATCTTGCCTATGTGAAGGATCAATACCCATTTGAGTTTCAACCATTATTCTGTAAAAAAAAATTTACAATCAGTCTTTCTTTTAATAGCAGTATATGTTTGCTATGCCTAATAATTGCATTCAGCTTGGGGAATTGGTACATATACCTGTAGCATTTTAATTATTTTTTATTTCCACTTTTAAGTGAAAAATGATACACTATTTCTTTTCAAAATAAAATGTCAATCCAATCTCTAAAACTTTGCAAGCAAGTGAAAGTTAAGAAAAATATGAAAACTTACATATTTTCCTAAATTACTGAATTGATTCAGAAACTTGACAGAAGACCACAGAGAATAAATACTAAAAAAATTACTTTTTCATGTAAAGCTTTCCACAACAAGAGTAACTTGAAAAAATAAAGTTGTCAAAAGCTGGGTTGAAATATCACTTTCTTTGTAAAAGATTTTCTCTCCAGGCAAAATTCATTGCATGCTAAGGAATTTCACCAATTCTCTACAAAGTATTCACTGTTCATTTTACCGCTAGGAGTAGTTGAACGTGTTCATTAATGTTTATCTCCCCCGGCAGAGTAAATGCATTTTGCCAGCCAAGTTTTTTGTCAGTGAACAACAAATAATTTGGAGAATAAGATTTGTTTAAGAGTTAAAACCTCATTGAATCCTACAAGGCTTGCAGAGAAGAGCTTCTGCCACTACTCCTCAAATACTTTAATGAAATCTAAAGGAAGAACTACTCCCAAATTCATTCCTGGAAGCAACCATTACATTGATTCCAACAGTAGAAAAAAACCCAACCAAAAAAAGGCAACTACAGGTCAATATCTCTAAGGAACAGCGATGCAAAAATCCTCAATAAGATATTGGAAAACAGAATACAAAGGACCAAGAAGATCATATACCTTGAACAAGGTGGATTCATACAATGGGTGCAAGGATGGTTTAGCATATGTAAATCAATAAATGTAAAAGACTATATTAATAGATTCAAGGAGAAAAACCAAATAGTCATCTCAATAGATTCAGAAAAAGCATTCAACAAAATCCAATAACCATTCATGATTAAAATCTTAACAGAAAATTGAAATAGATTGTCTTTATTTTGACCTGATAAAAGCTATTTATGAAAATCAATAGCCAGCGTCATACTAAATAATGAAAAACTGAAACCTTTCACACTAAAAACAGGAGCAAGACAAGATTTTCACTATCACCACTACTGATAATATAGTTCTGGAAACATTAGCTACAGAAATTAAACAACAAAAAGAAATAAAATGAAAAAAAGATAGGAAAAGATGAAGTTCAGCTGTCACTATTTGCTGATGAAATGATACTTTAAATAGACGATCCCAAAAACTCAGCCAAAAAACTGCTTAACTTAATAGTCAGGTTCAGTACAATAGCTAGGTACAAGGTCAACACCCCCAAATCAAAAGCCTTTGTATACACAAACAACAGACTAACTGAAAGAGAAATCAGGGAATCAATTTCTTTCAAAATACTATCCAAAAAATGTAGTATTTTGAAATCAATGAAACAAAGGAGATGAAAGATGTCTCCTCTAAGAACTACAGAATTCTGAAAAGGGAGATCAAAGAGGATATCACAAAATGGAAAGACATTCCTTGTTCCTGGGTAAAAAGAAACAATATTGTAAAAATGGCTTTTCTGCCAAGACCACTATATAGATTCAATGCAATCTCGACTGAAATCCCAAGAGCATATTTCAGAGCTAGAGAAAATAATACAAAAATTCATCTGGAACCAGAAGAGACCTAGAATAGCAAAAGGAATTCTACACAAGATCATGGCAGGGAGTATCACAATCCCAAATTTGAAGCTACATTACAAAGTCACTGTGATAAAAACAACACAGAACTGGCAAAATAACAGATCCAAGAATCAGTGGAACAGATTAGAAGATCCAGAAATAACCCCAAGTATACTAATTCACCTCATGTTTGACAAGAGAGCCAAGCACTCTCAGTGGAGGAAAGATAACCTCTTTAACAAATGGAGCTGGAAAAAAATGAGTTTCAACTTGCCAAAAATTAAAGCTAGATCTATACACCATACTAAAATCTTCAACTCGGATCTCATCTTATTATAAAAGGCTCCTGCACAGAAAGACAAACCAGCAACAGAACAAAAAGACAACTTAAAACATGGGAAATAATTTTTACTAGCTGTTTCTCAGACAAAGCACTACTATCTAGAGTATATAAAGAACTAAAAAATCCCCTCCAAAAAATGTAAAGCCCCAATTCAAAAATAGAAATCTGATGAACAGACACTTTTCAGATAAAGAAATAAAGGCAGCTAACAAACATATAAACAAATGTTCAACATCACTAGTCATTCAAGAAATGAAAATGAAAACAACACTGAGCTTTCATTTCACTCCACAAAGAATAGCTGATATCATGGAATCAACCAAAATGCTGGTGGGGCTGAGGAGAAAGGCAACCCTTCTCCACTACGGGTGGGAATGTAGACTGGTGCAACCACTGTGAAGATTCTTCATAAAATTAGGATTACAGGTCAGTTTGACCCTGCTATTCCACTGCCAGAGGGATCCATGAAAGAATTTTTAAAAAATCATACCACAGCGAACTATGTGTATAGCAGTCTGTTTGTGACAGCTAACTCTTGGAAACAGTCCTAATGCCCATCAAAGGGGGAACTAAATAAGTAAAATGTGGTTTGTTTGTTTGTTTTTTATAAAATGGAGTATTACTCAACCATAAAGAATGCTAAATTTGAGTCATTTATAGTCAAATGGATGTACCTTTAGGGCATAATTATAAGTGAAATAAATAGGACCCAGATATATAAATACTATATCTTTTCTATAGTATGAAAAACCAAAGGTGTAAATGAACATCAAAACCTATAATAGGTATTGTGAAATAGGAAGAAATATGCGGAAGGAAAAGGGAAAGAGCAGGTAGGAGAGAAAGTAAAGAAAGAAAAGAAAAATTTTATATTAAAAAGAGCAAACAAAGCTTATGTATATAGGGGCTGGAGGTTCTAGGGAGGTCAGGGGAAAGGAAAAACAATGAGAATCAAGATGTGTCATGTATAGGTACAAATTCTCAGTGTTGAATGTGATCATAATGTATATGTAAATGTACCAATGAAGTTAATTTTAAAAAGGAGTTAAAATCTTGTTAACAAACAGGAAAGGATAGATAGAAAAGAGAAAGCAGGAAACAAAGATAAATATTAATTACATTATAAGCATCCTTATTGGATTGGATGTCCATTTTTCCAGCAACAAATACACAACAGAATGTAATATTAAACAGAAATATAAATGGCATTATCAAAATATATTTAATCAAGACTTCAAATTATGCTCAACAGAATTTTATAAATTCACCAAAGAAACTTCCTATACAAAGGTATCAGCAATAAGGAAATTGGGAATTTAGCTTAATGGTTCCAGCACCTGTCTCATAATTGCAAAGTCCCAAGTTTGATCAACAGTATCAAAAAAAAGGAAATTTTTCATTGTATATGTAGAACAAGTACTTGCCTTATTGGTCTTCTTACATTAAAATACACCTCAGTCTTCAATTGGCAATTCATCTGACCAAATAACCTTGTTGCTACTCAAAAAGGAGTAAACTGAAAATTCTCCTGTCACAAGCAAGCCTGTCACATAGCCAAGCAATTGGATCACTTACGAACCAAATCACAATGTAACAATGTGTCACTGTAGTTGTTACTATTGTATTTAAAACAGCATTTCCAAAAATATTTTAAAACTAAATAAGAAAACCAAACACAAAGAGTGTATGAAAACTTTTTATGCATTTCAGAAAAAAAAAAATCATTGATCCCAGCAAGTACTGAATGTTTAATATTCACAACACTCAGTCAAGGATTCTACCCTGTCAGGAGCAATGAATCCTATATGATAGCACCTATAACGTACTGCATTTCCCTGACTGTCGTTGCAGGAACAACAAGTTAATAGCTGAACAAACTGGTTTGGGACTATAATCCAAATCAAACACAAATGTTCATTCCACCATGCCAATTCCATGAAGTCCAGAATAAATTTTAATTTAACTTCATACTTAGTAGTATTAACAAATATTGGAAGTAACATTCACTATGGTGAAAACATTTAAAACCATAGCAAGGAAAAAATCAATCTGTCCCTTCTGGAAAATTTTACTATGCTCTTATTAAAATCAATGTCAAATGTGGTTAATACAATGTGATAGTCAACATGAAAATTATATAAGTTTTTGCTTACTTGGGGCTGAAACAAAATGCAATTGGCAACTTTTGATAAGGTAGCAAAGTGCCTTCATTGGGGATACAGTTGACAATAGTGGTAATATCCATACTTTTTATTTTGTTACGATAGGTGAGATTGTTTAAAGCTAAATCTGTTCTTTGTCGAATATCTGACCCCTGTAATATAAAATCAGAAATAAAAACAAATTAAGGTAGAGCAAACAAAAGTATTTTAACATAGGTGATCATAAAGTTATTGCAATGTTAGAATCTAGAAAACAGAAAATATCTGTTTTTAAAATAACACAAAACTAAATTTGAATAAGGAGCATGATAAATTTTAAAGAACTATTGAACATTTAGTAGGAATAGGAATACGCACAGTTAATCACTGATCTATATGAAGCACTTGTTTACTTTATGTCAGATATACATTCATATAAATGCTAACATAACTTACTGGATATTTAAAGCTACCCTTGTATACACATGATATCATGTCTACATGCCCATGTTAAAATATATTTAGATGAATTAAAGTGAATCTTTGTCATTAGTAGATTCAAAACAATGTGTTTCAAGGCCTAATAAATGTATATCAGTGTTGCACCATTTACTTACCAATTCCTCACCAACAGAATCATTTTGCATTAACGCCACCCAATTTATAGATTCTGTGCTATCATTATAAAGAACTGCATGTTCAATTTTGGATGATCCGAAGAAAGTGGAACCAAAATCTATGCATGTCAATTTTTTCCCATCACTCTTGTTTAATAATTGAATAGTCTGTTGGATCACGTTAGCTTTGATATTCAAAAGAACTTCAGGTCCATCCTGTAACTTCACTCTATAAGATAATGAAGTATACAAAATGTCTAACTATCTTAATTAAAACTATATATTTTATTTTCTTCTAAACATTTGGATAACATTTTATAAAATCACTTTATAATGAAAATTGAGTAACTCAAGAGCAGTTCCTTTGACACATGCACTGTCTGTCTGAATCTTAGTAGAATAACATTCATATCACCTAAGTCCTTACTGAAGGTGGAAAACTCACTTATGAATTGATCCCATAAAAAATTGAATTGTACACCCATATCACCAATTATTTTATAAATACGAGATGTTTTAGATTATTATCTCAGGGTCTGGAACTGAGGTTCTTTTCTTACTTGTCCTACTTTTTAAATCTAATCTCATGTTGGCTCTTCAATTTCATATAAGATAAGGCATCTCATACAAATCTCACTTCTTTGCTGAAAAAATTTTACCTTCTAGTCTAACTTCATTTATCTTTTAAATCTGCTCATTTTTATCCCCTTCTAGAATATATGCAATATTTTTAATCTCACCCATTAGGTAACACAAATAACTGGTTATTCTTCAACCGTCGCCTAACCTATTCACATACATGAAAGCCTGTATTATGGAACACTGTTGATAGTATCTCTTTCCATGTCTATTTTCCCTTCACTTACTCACCACTGTATTTTCCTGCTTTTCTGTTAAACTCACTCACACCCTTCCTTTTAATTCCATAACTTGGTTCGATTGTAAACTCCATGCACAGTGGGATTTCTCTCCTGCTCTCTCAATCTATCTTCCTTCGTACAGTCATTCTCAACATCAGTGTTTCACCCACGGCTTATCTAGTGCCGGCCCTCCTCCCAGTATATTTACATTAAATTTCTTTCTCTTGGGCTCAAATGGGTAAATCCAGCTAGTCTTAACCAGTTCCATCAGGATTCTGAGGAACAAATTAATCCCAGTATGTCAAATCTGAATTTAAGATCTTTTCCTGCACACTCATTCATCCTCTTACCTTTTCTTCCTGTAATTAGTTGACAAATTCAGTAAAATCTTCTTCCATAACATATCTCCACTCTACACACTTCACTCATTCTTCCCAATCAGTGCCTTTGCTCAGGCATTGAAAACTATCCTCCCACTTTTCTGTTATAATTTCTAGTTAGGCTACACATTCCACATTTGTACTCCTAACCTCTTTTGCACAACTCTACTAGCATGATCTTCCTAAAATGTAAGCTAATCAAGTCATTTTCTGCCTAAAACCTTCCTGAGACTTCACAGTGAAACCTAAGCTCCTCTCATGGCTCAAAACTATTTCTCATATATTTATAATTGTAACTTACCAGTAAAAGATATATTTACTTTTGCAATGTAATAACACACATATATACCAAAACAGAAAGATGATTTTCAAAGCAGCATTTCCTTTACTATATGTGATGCATTCTGATATTTTCTATTTCATTCTTTTAAACAGAGATGATGACCCATTGTACTAATTGCACATACTAGTAATGAAATGTGAGATACCTTGTAAAAATCTTTGCCTACAGCCCTTTATTGAATCCTATGTAATTCTGTTTTTTCTCCAATTTTTAGTATATGTTTTCAATACATTATAAATATATTCATCTTGAGAACAAGTACTTTTTTATTCCACCTTTCTCTCTTGCTCTTCTCCTCAGATCCTCTTCCCATTTTGCATCACTCGGTACATCTCATATTCTGTATTGCCTCAGATCTCTCAATATATAATACTGTCTTTTTACCACTAGTATTACAAGTCTGCTACTTGCTCTGCTGATATAATTCCCATTACTCACCTCCTTTACTATAATAATTTCCTCTACACACACACACACACACACACACACACACACACACACTCTCAACGACACCACTGACTTGCTAACTTCTCCTCACTAATAAAAGTGTATTTTACTTATTACCTTACAGTGGAGTGCTCTCTTGCTCTCTTCCCTTACTTCCACAAAATCCAAACTAGGGCTACTATTTTATGTATCTATGCACCATCCACAGTTTTTCCCACTACTGAGAACCCAGTGCTTAGAAAATAGCAGCATTTCTAAAACGGAATATTAAATTTAAAAAGAAACTACTATATCAACAAAAGTACATTTTCAAAGAGAAAAGAGAATCATATCAAAATTAAGAAATGTAGTATACTTACTTTGCCATTTCATCTACAACTCTGGGTTGGTCTGCACAAAAATCTACTTTAATGAACACAGATGACTGAGGCTTCACAGCACCACACGTTGGAAAAATGGAAATAGGTAACGCCCCACCATATTCTATCTTAAACATGCCTAAGTAGAGTAAAACAAACAGTTTCATCTTAACTCTTTCAATGCTACATTCACAGTTTCAATAGAGGACAGATATTTAGGTTACCCTACAAATGTGATCTGAGTCTTAGAATTTAACTCTTATCAATAATAGATAAAATACATCACCCATTTGCTATATTCAGACAATCATGCTAAGAACTCTGTATATTAATATAATTTCATCCTCATACAGATTATATGATACAGGTTCATCTGACTCCACTTTACAAATAAAACAATAGATATTTAAAAACATTGAGTTATTTGTCCAAAGTCAAACAGCTGTTGCAGCTTATTAAATCTGTTTCGTTTTGCAAGGTTAAGAGTAATTCTTATTTCACAATGCCCAATTGAAATACACCTTGGTAGTACAAATACTGCATGCTCACAAAATAATACTATAGTACTTAAAGAAAATGTAGGTTATTTTTCCTTAAATATGTGGACCTAGATCTGTAATTTAATTTTATTTCTTTTATCTTATTAAGTAGCATTATATTTTACATTTAATTCATATTTCTTTTTTCTCACAGATCTTTTACAAGTAATACTGCAAAACTTGGTAAGATTTTAGAATAAAAAGCATATAAAACTGTGGTTAAGGCCCTGAAAGATTATAGATATATCACAATGATACACAATTAAAATATTTTTATTTGCATTATTTGATTTTCCATAAATTCTCAAAATGGGATATGTACTTTCAAAAATTGCCCAAGATGAATTAAATTATTATGTATCGCAAAGATACACTAATAAAAAAAAAACAGAAAACAAAGTATTGAAAGCAAAATGACAACTGTTCTATGCAGAACAATTATCAGTTTTATTGTCTTATACCCTAGGAAGAAACCAGTAATGTTATGGATTGATATGGTTTTAATAGTTTTCAGTGGTCAATCAGGCAGCCTCAGAAAACAAACCTAGTTAGTGGGAAAGAAGTTTAGATTTAAGATCTGGCTTACATATTCAACAAGCAATGAGACGGGCACCATCTTGTCTAGAGGTTTCTTCATGGTATATATGAAGAAATAACAACCTTGTAATCTGTGATCCTCACCATGTAATCAAAAGACTGAAAACATAAGTGATTTTTTTTCTTTGAGATAGGGTCTTGCTTTTGCAGTTCAGGCTGGTCCTGAGCTCAGCCTTGAACTCAGAGCAATCCTCCTGTCTCTGCCTCCCAAATGCTGGGATTACAGGCATGAGCCACCACGCCCAGCACCATGGTAGGTGGTTCTCATTGCTGGTAGGCATAAGTTTCCACTCCCAGCATTGCTGTATTTGTTTACCACGGATTGAACCCTGGCTCTTGCACTTGCAAGACAGGTGCTGGAACCTTGAGCTAAATCCCCGGCCCCATAAGTGATTTTATGCCTACTTTATGCTAATGAATAAGTGTGTATGACTGTGCATGAACACTAATACGCTTTTACAGAACCTCTTAAGTCACAATAAGTTTTGTTGAAACTCCAGGCTGGGAAGAAAATCTAGAGAAGTATTTATTGTTTCAGCAAAATAATTCCTAAATATCTTCTAGAGACTATGATGTGAATTTAACTTTAACTATGACAGAGAAAAAGTAGAAATATTTATTGAGAGCCTGTGGTAAGCCAAGTATCCTGCATGTGTACTGCAGGTACGATGCATATGCACTGTGTACATAATTAACTATCTTACATTTTACTACCACTAGTTGTAAATAATCTTAATTTCAACATCCTTAAAGAAATATGCCCCATATAACACAGTGAAGAAGGCATCAGGCTCTAATTTGACGTCCAGGTGACTATAAGAATAGAATAATTGTATGACACTTTCTTGGCTCCTAACCACATAGAGATCACCAGTCGTCTGACAGTCAGCTATGTTAATCAGAATAAGAAGCAGATTTACTCTTTCCTGTGTTATTGTTTCACCTGCTCTTTTTACTCATAGTACTTAAGGGTCTTTGGGTTTGAGCTATGATACATATGAGTGTGTGTGTGTGTGTGTGTGTGTGTGTGTGTGTGTCTGAATTTATATAACTGCAAGCACTTACCAGGTATTCTTCCAAAGTTTTTAACAGTAACAGTTTTTGTATATAATTTACTATTAGAAACTAATGTGCCAAAATCAACTAATGTACCAATTTCCAAATCACAAGATGGAATCAACCTGAGCAGAGAAAAACAGACACACAATTAATTGAATAATCACAGTAACTACTTAGGTAAATCCATAGGAATATATATAGACATTTTAAACTCCATAAACACACTTCAGTTTCCCTGCACATTTACTGATAATATAGTTGCAATAAAAACAATTAATGAAATGAAGATATGAAAACAAGATAATGAGATATATATTTTAACAAACAAATCAGAATTTATACACTTAAGTACACAGTACTATCTCTTAAAAACTTAACCTTTGAGAGACTATCTACTTATTTCAACATCCAGGCTATTTAAAACATGGTTGAAATTTTTGGGCCACTTAAGTCTATAATATATTATTTGACCTTCCTCAAAAAAGGTGGAACTGATCTTAATAAAGTAAAATAATTTGAATGATTTAAAATATGATAACATAAGAGGAGTAATGCTACCACATATAACTTAAGGTATAAAATAAAATGTTAAGTACAAAAGTATACAATTAGATTTTCATATGGATCTCTAACCTAAACTGTTCACTATAATATACACGCAATGTGTTTTCATACATGTTTTTTAAAAATTATCATCTTACAAAAGTATCATCTGTACAAAAGTATACAATTAGATTTTCATATGGATCTCTAACCTAAACTGTTCACTATAATATACATGCAATGTGTTTTCATACTTTTTAAAAAAATTATCATCTTACATACTTATTTCATAAGAATACATTTACTTCACATTTGGTGAAGTATAGTGATGTATAGTTTACAAAGTTACAAGAGTAACTTTGTATTAAGGGTTTATTTTAGTTACAAGAGTATTAACCTGTTAATACTAAAAATATTTCCAAAAGTTAGGGAATTATTATTATCACTTTTTTTTTTGAAAGCCAAAGACAAAAAATTTAAGTGACTTATTTAAGGAGCAGTCTGAATACTGAGTGCAAAGCTTAAAACTGATTTTGTTAGGCTTTCAATTTAACTATAATACCAGCAATAAATGTAAAAAGAATTGCTATTTACTTCCTAGGTGATGTGCAAGAAACATTCCTGAAGTCATTTACTCCTCGCAGTACACAATCTCTACAATACAATTACATGTGTACATACATACACAAAGGCACGTCCGCACAGATGGATAAACAAGAGTATCTTAAAAAAGCATTTTCAAATACTGCTTTATGAACTAATACTATTTTCTGGCCTTTTTTCTGAAATATACGCTTATATATGTTTGTCTTACATTGGATAGATACAGATACAGTAATCCAAGGATCAATCAACACTAAGAAATACCAATTTTCTTATCTAAAAGAGATAATAACTTTGTGCCAGGAAAAGTAAATACATGACTTTAGTATAGCTGCATCATTGATGAGAAAACCAGATCCGAAAGAGGAGCCCATTACACACATCATAGCAAAAGTAAAGGCAAACATTTATTTTAAAACTACTTTGCTCGAGATAGAAAAATGGTTGTAGAATTCATTTTTTAGGAATCTGCATAATTCTCCCCCTTACAAACAAACAAGGAGACCAATATATGAGAGAGAGAGAGAGAGAGAGAGAGAGAGAGAGAATCTAACTCTGAATTAAGGTTTAGTTATCACTACAATTTATCTGCTTCTCCTATTTATTTCCTTCACTCTTGCATGGAACTCTTGAAAACTGTTTTGATTCCATTCACCATAAAAACATATCAAGACAGTTGATTTTTCAGGACAACAGACTATCCATCTAGGCAGCCATCAGAGGAAGTGCCTATTAAATGGCTATAATTGAAGTGATCTCTGAAGAAGAGAATGACAGTGACATTTTTAGTAAATAGAAGTGGTTTTCAAAGACAGGAATGTTCAGAAAAGTACATGAATACCTTAGGGTAGGAAAGCATCTTCCAGTTTTAACTCATTCATATAATGTGACAGGTTAATATCAAGTTAGTACTTCCAAATTGTTCTTATTCCTTTCTTCACAATTCCTTTTACATTTCTTACAAAAGGGGAGTTAGACCACATCTTTCACTATTTTGAAGTTGAAGCATTTCCAAGACACTACACTATAGGGCAGTTAGAAATACTAGTGCTAATACTGAGAAAGTAAATGGAAAAAATGTCTAACACATCTATATGCATGGAGGTGATTTCCAGTTTTCTTGTACAGTTGAGTTTGTTGACATACTCAGTACATACAACTGTACATACTTGTACAGTTGAGTTTGTTGAGTTTGGTAAACATACGTGATAAATATCTGCTTAATATATGGTAAATTTAAAGAGTTCAAAAAGTTGGAAGCCATTACTCCAATAAAATCTGTTTGCTTCAGTGTACTCATTAAAGAGACAATTTTTCAATATTTACATCAAACATTTTAAAAAGGCAATAGAAGTCATGTAGAATCCATTTAGGTAGTAAGTAAACATAAGCCACAAACATGTTACCTAAATGATAGTATTTTCACGTCAGGATGACAAAGATTAAAAATTATCCATATTAATGTTACTCATAAAAATGTAAAAAAGTGTATAGATTTATGACTAGAAGAAACATGTTAATATACATATTATATGTATAATATACACATATACTCATATGTATATCTACATAGGCACAATGCATGAATTATATAAATCTGCATATGCACTTTATCCTTGGTGATTATGAAAAAATTTCAAAGTAAAACAGGTTGAGAATGTGATAGTACAGATATAAAATTAGAGACTGAGGACAGAGTTTCATGATAGAGCCCTTGCTTAGTATATGAGGCCCTAGACTCTATCCCTTGTACTGCAAAAAAACAAACAAACAAAAAAAAAACAACAAATTTAAGGAACCAAAGAAATGGGGCCAATTTTTCAGCTGTTTACAGATTACCATGTTATTTCTGTACTGCTGGATATATTTTAAGGTGGTTTAAACTATTTTTAAGGCAACATTTACTACATATAAGTAATTACAACTCTCCAACTATTCATTTTAATAATGACAAGTTTAGCTATGTTAAATGTGCAAGAGAAGCACAGGCTTTATCAGTACAAAAACAAAAGGGTTAAGAATTATTAATTAGACCAAGAGCAATTTTAGAATTCCAGATTGGCTCCTAGAAAGGTAAAAAAAAAAAAAAAAAGTATGAGTTGCCTTCTTTCTCAAGATTGAGTCCATGATAAATAGAAGGGGGATTTCATAGTAAATCATAATGAAACAAAGTACAAAAGTCAGAAATAAATCACAAACATGCTCAACTCCAAGTGTGCGTGCGTGTGTGTGCGCGTGTGTATGTGTGGTGTTACTAAGGATGGGTTCCAGAGTCTCCTATATACTAAGCAAGGATTCTACCAGTGAGTATCATTCCCAGGCCATTAACTGTTATTCATTCAAAAAGTTTACAATCAACTCAATAGAGAAAGGTAGCCTTTTCAACAAATGAGGTTAAAGAAAAGGAAAATCTCTAAGGATTAAAAATAATGACATAAAATTCAAGTTTCATAAAAAATAGTAAAAATATATCATAAGTCAATATATAAAACTTAAACATAAAACCCAGAAAATCTCCAGGATAAAGGCTTGCATAAAGTTCTTAGAATTGATATTGAAAGTGTAAACCATAAAAGAAAAATTGAGAAACTTGAATCAATAAAATTTTTAAAGGAAAAAAACTCTTACTTTACTAATTATGGTGTTAAAAGTCAAATCATAAGCTAGACTAAAAACTTTCCATATATATAGTCACAAAAAAACTTGTTTCTAGAATCAAAAAAGTTGTAGACTTTAATTTAAAAAACAATTTACAAACAAGCAAAACGCATTAGGAAATACTTCAGCAAAGAGACTATTCACATGCAAGGAAGCACATGAGAACATGCAATACTATTAGTTATCAGGGAAATTAAAATTACAATGAGATGTCATCACATACCTGTCAAAATTGCTAAAATTTAAAAATAATGACAGCAGGGTCTTGGGATTTAGCTCAAGTGGTACCGTGCCTCGGAAGCACAAGGGCCCAAGTGCAATCCCTGTACTGCAAATATATATATATATATATATATATATATATATATATATATATATATATATATATACACACATATACACATACATACATATATAAACACATACATATATATCCATATTTTATATATCATATTATATATATTTATATTTTATATTTATATATTCATATTTTATATTTATATTAATGCATGTTTTACATATTTATATATGTATATATTCATGTAAGTATATATTATATATAATAGTAACAGCAACAAGTACTTGCAAGAATGTAAAAAAGGTAAATTATTCATACTCTGTTCACTAAAAGAGAAAATTGGTAGTTATTCTAAGAAACAATTTAAAATTTTCTAATAAACTAAACATACAATTACCATATGACCCAGCTAGTGTACTCCCAGGTATTTATCCAAAATAAATGTTGATACAGAACTTTTACAAGGCTATTGAAACAGTTTATTTGCAACAGCTAACAGCTGACATCAGACCTTTTGCTCTCCTAAGCAATACAAAAGAACAAATATTAGTATATCCGACAACATGGCTGAATGTCCATGGAGTTTTTCTGAGTGGGAAAAAAAAGCCAACCCCTAACACTTATATGCCATAGAATTTAACACATATATTTGAGGTGATAAATTATAGAAGACATATTAGAGGTGATGTCTGAGAAGCTGAAAGGAGATGAGTGTAGTTATAATAAACCAGCAGGAGAGATCCTTTTGGCATTGGAATCCATTCATTATTCTGACTGTGATATTGAGTATGCAAACCTACAGAGGTGATATAATTGTATAGAACTTAGAGCACTTAAAAAGAAGGAGGTGGGGAGGGAGAGGCAGAGAGAAGGAAAAAGAGATCAGGTGAAGTTATGACAGCTTTAACAAGATAGGTTTTATCAAACTCTATTTCTTACCTGAGACTTTTGCAAAACATTAGGGGGAAAAGTGGGAATAATACACAAGGAAACTATCTGCTTTAGTTCATATATCACATTTGAATATTCAGTCATATCCATTAAAAATGAAATGGCTTATAAGCAGTTTCTCACACATGCACACACACACTCACACACACTTTCCTTCAGCCTTGTACGTCATGCACAAAGGGAAAAGTGCTGTATCTATGTTGCACATCTGGTAAGTAATGCGCTTCTCTATTTTCAAGGGGAGAAGCATATTCAAACCTCTTCATATTCAGAAGCAAGAAAATTGAAAGCTACAGTTATAGCCCTGCCTAAGTGTAAAAGACACTCAAAAAGGCTCTAGTTAAATTTTAAAATATAAATTAAATATTCATAATAGGTTAATAGCTTTCTTATCATGTGCCAACTCTTTTGATTTCTACACAGAATGGAATGATGTACTAAATCACAACTCAACAATGAAAAACCAAAATATGTGCAGCTGTAAATTTAGTTTATATGAATAAAAAATTGGGAAATTATGAAAACGCATATGTCAAATATTATGCAATAAGCAGAAAATATTCCATATTAACTCTGTGGCCAGTGGCTAAATAGAGACAAAGGAATAATTTCTATAAAATCACACTTTGCTGAGGGGAAAAAAAGAGGATTATGAGTGCACACATATACACATAATTTAAGTTTTATTATTAACTAGTATAACTTTACAATGAACAAAAATATATTTTCAGTACAAAAGGAAAAATGAATCATTCAATCAAATGAATATTTATATCAAAGTTGAGTAAATCAATGACTTAGTTCATCTGCTTAATACTTATTGTAACTGTTCACATTCTTGAACCAATCTCAAAAGAGCAGTTTTGATTTCTAAGACAAACATGTTTTAATTAGATTTTAAGTGAATATGATAATACTGCTTTTTTATTTTTTTAATTGATCTTATTGGTACATTTTATATATACATCATGATAACACTCAACATTGATAATTTGTACCAGTACATGACATGATTTAATACTCATTTTTTCCCATTCCCCTACCCATCCTACAACCCCATACCCCCTATATACATAAGTCTTGCTTCCTTTTCTTTTTTAATGCACTTAAGTTCAGCTATAAAGAAACTACAGGTACAAATCAGAGAAAATATAGATTAGTCTGACCCTTATTTTGAAATGTTAAAACCATCAGCACTAAACATAAAGGTTACCTACCCAATTATAGGAATTGTTATTGCTTTATCTTCTGCTACAATAAGTAGAGAATCATAGGCATCTTTGTCATCTTCTGGGCGATATTCCATAGTAAGTATCAATCTAAGGCCAGAAGCAAGTTGTCTCTCTGGATCTTTCAACAACAATTTGAACTTCAATGGAGGAAAAAAAAAGAATCAAATTATGTATCTGTGTGTATAAGGAGTATACTGGGAAATGAACCTAGGACATGCTAGGCCAATGCTCTGCTACTGAACTGTAGCCTCAGTCTGCAAATTATATATCTTACCTCCTTATACGACAGTAATGTGAGCAAGTATAGTCAGAAGTAGACATTATTATCAGAATATAGTTCTTGTTCCTGCCCTTAAAGCAAAAAATGTCTTTAATTTTAATTTTATATTTGACAAAAAATAATTGTATATTTTTATAGGTGGGTACAATATGATGTTCTAATACATGCATATGTTATGTAATAAGCAAAACTAATTGACATACACATCACTTTACAGTCTTGTAATTTTCTACAGAAGGTATATTTATAATTCATTAAAATTTTAAAGTATATACTATATTATTATAAACTATAATCATCTAGTTGTATGATAGATTACCAGAATTTGTTCCTGAATGCATGCATGAATATGTGCCTGGATATACAGTATGTTGCATGTGGCAGTTTCTACACTGAATGCATGGGTATGTAGATTTCATAATTTGGAGCGACTATAAAGAAGGGTTAGATCAAAGAAGACAAGCAATCTTGTTTGAGAAAAACACTTGCTACCTCTTTGAAGGTAGAAAGAAGACTGATCTCTGCTGAAGATTTAAGATGTATCAAGCCTTCTACATCTTTTGTCTCATTTAATACACTTTAAGTGCATTGTGAAGTTGCTATTAAGGAATTCAGCATATAGAGGAAAAAAACTAGCTCTTATAAAGAATAGCTAACATATAAAGTCACTCAATCATCACATTGGAAAATACATAATTATTTGACTGTAAAACTTAATCTTTCTTCACCACAGTATATCTGTAAAAATGACCTCATCTGTGATCCGATAGAGATCACACTAAAGTTATCCAAGGATTCCAATGCCAACTGCTTTGCATGCTACTTTTACCATGTGTTTCATTGTCATTCATTTCCTTCGTAATTCACTTTACATCTCTGAAGAATCAGCGTTTATATTCTTATCCTGCAACAACAACAATCACACTGGTATTGACTTCTAATTAGTAAGCATTTCTAACTGTTGTCAGTGTAAAGACAGCGGTCTGAATTGTTTTCCATTGTCACTCTAGATACAAACAAAAATCGCACCGTTTTTCTTCTCACTCTACAGGAACCATCCATACTAATGTCTCTTAACTATCCATAAAACGGTGTTTTCTAGATTCAAGAATCATTGCCAGCTTGAGTTTCAAAAGAAAGTATTTGCAGGTATACATTCAATTGCTCAATAATTATGTGCCAAAGCAGTGAAATAATAAAACATTGTACTATAATCTTACAGTTATCTTAAGAACTTAAGATTTAACAATCTTTTGAAATGTATTATTTCATAAAAACATTCAAATACAAAAATCATTAATGCATTTATGCAAAAATTAGGAAAAGGCAAAAGTCATCTGTGGTGTTAGAGTAGTGCAACTTCCATGGGGTGATTACTCCAGCTATTGTGTTGAATATATTCTATGATTTGGTACAAGTAATAGTTCCGTGACTATGTGCACATAGGTAAATTTATCAAGATTTACCTCAGAGACCTATTTTCAGTGTAATAGCACTTTAAGAGTAGAAAACAAAAAATTAAAATCCTTTTTCTCATGGCCCTCTTAATCAATAACATAGGTTTTCATATGTACCTACAAATATACATAAATTAATGTACCAATTACTGACTTCTCTTTTATACTAATCCATGTGTATTCAATTTAATTTTCCACTAGAAATAGCTTCTGAAATTTTTCCTTTACATATCAAAACATCACATTTTCTATATCAGAATCCTGTGAACTGATAACCATTGATTCACACACATGAACTAAAATGAGATACAGAGATGAAATTCCATCCACTCTAAGGTTAGAAGGTAGGGACAGTGTCTTAGAACATTAATTTTGATGATAGTTAGACGTATACAAAGTGCTTCCACTAGTGTCTAAGTGCTGTGACTGAAGGGCATGCTCTACCCACTATCCCTTATACAAACGCCTGTTACATAGTATGTGCTGAATAAACATTCGCTAAAATATTAAATAGTAAAGTTTTAAACTGCTTCTACAGTTCTTGAGTATATTAGGCACTTTATGATTTAAACAGTAGTTTCACGCTTCTTAAGACAATGAGAGAATTATGACGCCAAGGCGCAGGGACACAGGATTGTTAAAAGGGATACTGATGGAAAACTTTCTCTTCAGGATGAAAACATAAAGAGGTTCTAGATAAAATTTCCCCCACCCTACTCTCTCCACATCCCAATTTCAAATAAAAGAGAAAATAAAACAAAATAAAGTTTACACACATCCCTAGGTCCCAAAGTTCAGTAAGTTCAACCTCCTCCCCCCAGCTCCCCCCACCCCAAAGCCCATAATCTACTTTTGGAAGCCAGGAGCAAGGTCTAGGGGAGGGCGCGTTTTTGGAGCCCCATTCTTCTAAACTGCTTCCAGCCCCCTTGGTGTATCACCTGTGAATTGTTCGGCCCCAGAAATAGTAGTTTCTTGTTCCAACGTCCAACATTCTGTACAGTAATTGAAAGTCTGTATACATTTCCTGGTACCACATTACAGAACTTGAATTCTAACGGGCTTATCACTAGTTGAACTTCTTCCCTAATACTGTCTGGATCGCGAGGGACAAGAGAACATCTCGAGCACTCCATGGCTGTCCTCTTGCCTCTGGGTAGCCGGCAAACTGCCAGCTTAACCCAGAGAGGACCAGCTCAGCCAAGTTAACCGCTGGAGTGCTGCTGCGCAACAATCAGACGCCAACGTCAGCTATCTGTGCGCAGGCGCACTGGCCCTGCTCCTATTGGCTCCGCCGAAGACGAGCACTCCAATTGGCCAGTAGTGCAAAAGTGGGCGGATCAAGTCTTAGAAGCTTCGACACAAAGGAAAAAAAAAAGAAAGAAAAAGCGGCTGGCAGTTTAGCGTGGTGGTGCTGCCCCTGTGCTTAAAGCATGAGAGTAGTGAGTTCAAAGCCCCAGCGCAGCTTTAAGTTGTAATTGAAGGCTGTCTTTTTCTTTTCAGACAAATCTTAAAAGTCAGTGAAAGTGATAGGGTGGGGTCCATTAAGGCAGCCAGATTGGAAAGAAACACCGCATTTTGTTAAATAAGGTCCAATAGAGGTCCTAATTAGTGACCATGGCAAAAATTTCAATAGTGCCGTTTTCAATACCAAATTATTAAATTAGTATGAAAACTTGTCAACAGGGTGGGTAAGATAACACTGTTAATTTATAATGGATAATAATGTAGACGTATGTGTATTAATGTTTTTGGCCAGGGACTATACACTGAGTACAGAGGCTTTAGGAACTCTCATAACTACCCCTGGTATAAGCTTCTTCATTTAGCAAATGAAGATGCTTCTCAGGATTAAGCACCTTCTCTGCTAGATGAAGACTTTTCCAATGGCTGAATTTCACACTTCTCAGTTCTTACTCTATCCTGATGTGCTATTTCAGGCTTGGGTACAACCAAAACAGCTAGTAGATAATTTCAACTGTATTTGATAGCCTTGACTAGACTAGTATGTTTATTCTAAATTGTTAAATTACTCAAGTGTGAGTCACTTGTATGTCTTCTTAGATCCTTTCTCTACTACTATATCAGGTGCTTTCATTCCCTCTCCCCACTGAACCGGATGTCCACTCTGAAAGCAATGGCCTGTGAGCCAAAGAATTATCCTTCAAGATTTAAATATCTTTATAAAACCTTGCTCACTACAGTCTCACAGGATTGTCACTGTACCAAGATGATAAATAAGCCATTATTACTCCATTTTTCATAAGGAGAGGGAGATTAGTAAGTAGCCCTAGATATATCAGTAGAAAGCCAAGAGGTGAAACTCTTTGTAATTGTTGTCAGTATTTGAAAATAGTGTTAGAACTTGCAGTAATTATTGTAAATTGCAAATCCATGTGAAATGATATATTCGAGAGATCCGTATTATCTTTCAAAATTGTGTCCCAGTGTAACAAGTGGGATACGTAAATCACTTTTGGATTTATATCATACCACAGTTTAGGCCCCATCTATGACCCACACCTCAAAGCAGAACAGTTTATAGTACTGCAAAGTATAGGCCCACAGAATTTGACCAAATCATAACCACAGTCCCTGAACAGCCCAATTACTCTCAAAATAAATTTCAAACTCCAAAGCATTCTTACAATTCTCTTTAGCTTACTCTCAGGATGTATGGGCCTAAGTCTGGACTTTGTTTTCTGTTTTGTTTGTATTCTCATTAGCTGAGGAAAGATGTCACATAGGTCTCCAAATTTACCAAGCCTAAAGTTTAATCCATTGTCCTTGGTTAAACCTTCTTGATTTTTATCTACTCTTACCAGTACAAATTTTTGAATGAAGTAGTCTAATATCTGTATCAAGCATTTATGTCCAAATTATCTTGTCTAATTTCTATTATCAAATAACTGCCATATAAAGGCTTACTACAGGGTATGATACTACTAGCTAAATTTTGCAATCATGTCTGATAATGAAGTTACTTTAAAATTGGGTAAACAACAGGCATTACATCAAAAAATGATCAAAGAATTCAAAACAGGGCCGAGGATTTAGCTCAGTGGTTCCAGTGTCTGCCTGGCAAACACAAGGTCCAGAGTTTGATCACTGGTACCACATACCACAATGCCAAGCACGGTGACTCATGCTTATAAACCCAGCACTGTTAACCACATACCACAATGCTGGGTGTGCAGGCTCACGCCTGTAATCCCAGCACTCTGGAAGCAGAGGCAAGAGAATTGCTGTGAGTTCAGGACCAGCCTGAACTACAAAGCCAGACCCTGTCTCAAAAACAAAGAATTCAAAACAGAAATAGGAGACAGAACAAGATGGTCACTAACAACACAGCAATTTGAACAACTGTTCACACACTGAATCAGCATCACAGTAACTAAGGAAGCTAGGTGCGATATCATAGAGCCTGGTTATAATATAATAATAAGATGCACCGAAGATGGGAGGAAGGAAAGAGTTGCCTGTATTACCCCCTCTTCCAATTCCAGAAGCACAGAGAAAGATGTCTCTCATTGCAGAAAAGAAAGAATTAAGCCAATATCTTAGATTTGAACTCCAGCATCAGATCCACCAGAGTAAATCCCAGTGCAGAGCCCCACCTGCTATCACCACCTCAGTACCTGTGGACTAAGCTGCTGGAACGACAGTAGCCAAGCATCTAGGTAACTCCCCTTCACTATCCTTCTCCTAAAATTGAGCATCAGATCAGGGAGCAATGCATTCCACCCCTGAGACACAGAGCATGAAAGCTATGACAGGACTTTGCTGGGGAAATCAGTATTGAGCACACTGCAACTCAGGTCCAGTGCCAGACATGAAGCAGAGCACACTGTGAAACCTCTAGTCCAGTCCCAGAATTAAGCAGCAATATGTGTGCCATACCTATATTGGCTGTAGAGGAAAAGATCCCAGGAATAGTCAATCATGCTTTATGCGTTTTAATGTGTTGAGAAGTAATGCACACAATTAGGACTCTTTGGAATAAGAAGAATGATATGGAAATTAAACACGTGGAAGCAAACTAAAATAAAAAATGTTAATTACTTGGGAAATGGGAAGCTACTCACACACACAAAAAAAGTGAAGTAGGGCCGGGGATTTAGCTCAGTGGTTCTGGTACCTGCCTTGTAAGCACAAGGTCCCAAGTTTGATCCCCGGTAACCACATTGATGATTGTCTTCTAAGTAAAAAGTAAGGGCAACCTCAAGTGCTAAAGATGTACAGCAACTAGGTCAGTCATAACTCTTTGATAATAATGTGCCCTTTAACAGAGGAATAGGTAACGTGTGATACATTGATACATAAACTGCTATGCAAAATGATGTAAACTGCTATGCAAAATGATGGGTGTTATTTGTGAAAACAAAAGATTAAGGATCTAGGTATTTGGTCACCAAGGATCAAATCTGGACCTTGCACTTACAAAGCAGGCACCAAAACCTCTGAACTAAATCCACGGCCTACTTTTCGTTTTGTTGTGAGTAGCTTTTTATTTCCCAAGTAATTAATATATTTTTTAGTTTGCTTTCATGTTTTTTTCTGAAGACATTATCTGTGGTTGTGGGTGTATTACTCTATAAGGGCAATAAAATGGAACAGAACTAAACACATTCATGCACAGATATGGACGTACACAAGATTACTGATAGAACTGACAACTTGAAAAATATACGAATTGTATTTCAATTTCAATATCCTGGTTATATTATTATATTGTAGTTTATCAAATATTACCATTGAGAGAAACTCAAAATTATTGGTGTTTTATGGTCCTAGAGATTTAAGCTTGGAATTTTTCTTACAATTGCATTCAATCTATAATTATATTAATAAAAACAAAATCAAAATAAAATTTAAGTAAAATAAAATTAAGGTACTTAATAATTCCATGCTATTCTCTATTCCCAAAACTGTTAGGTACTGTTAGAATATTTGAGGAAATTGTATATGAGGTCTAAAACTCAAATGAAATTTTAAAACCTGATTGTGATTTTCATAATACTCTGCATGGCAAGTGTAGAACTTTGCTCGAAATTCTGAAACATTCCACTTTTGTTCTGCATTTTAAGAAAGACCTCGCATGGGAGTGCAATTTAGCCAGACTTTGGGAAGAACATATAAAATCCTGCAGAGACAAGACATCCTAAGAGAGTTTGCTGAATAAATTTGTGCCAGGCAGGCACATTTTTGTGGCTCTACTCATTCCAAATGTTCTCTGCTATATTTACAGGTAGCTGTAGGTTTTCTTGTGTAAATATAAATGTAAATAGCCAGTGAGTGCTATCTTGGCTCACCTATACAGCAGGAAAATGTGGAATCAGGAATAATGATTTATTTAGGGTTACAACTTGTTCTTTCTTATACAATATCAAGCTTGAGTATTACCAAAACCACACGTAGAAATTTCAACTGTATTTGATTTCTTTGACTAGACTAGTTTCTTTATTTGAAATTGTTAAATTATTCAGATGTGAGTCACTTAAGTGTCTTCTTGGCTAGAGTATTGATTTGTGTTTCTGTACATAGTTGCCACTAGCCACATGTGGCTACTGAAAGCTTAACTTGATAGAAATTTAATGAAATTCTGAAATGTAGCTCCTTTATCACAATACCTTGGTCTCTAGTATTCAGTAATCAGCAATAAATAATTTAATATTTTAAGCTTCTATACTTTTGTTGTGAGAATAAAATATTTTCAAAAAATTATATGACAAGAGAAAGAATTAGCAATGTCATGACAAAAATTATTAAGTAACAAAACCTCAAGTGTTTTGCTCAGGATAATACACATGGTTGGAGCAGAAAGGATATATTTTATATTGTTTCTCTTTTCATTTCCTTTAGAAACTTTGAGCCATGTATAGCACTGTATAGCCGTGTACTGGATATACACGTCTTAAACCATCAATGCTTGTCATAATATTGGTGGCCTAGCTCCTTAGCTGTACTATTATTTTTCCTTTCTTTTCCTATTGATCTATTTATCATTCTTCATTATTTTCTGCCATCAGCTTTTAGATTCTGACCAACAAACCATGGATGATGATTTACAAGGTAGACTATCAAAACTTAACATAAATAATCTAATACTATCACCGGATTGAGTCAGAGAGGTTTAGGGGACTGGAATAAGGGATCTATCCCACCCTTCTGAAATATATTTTCAGGTTTGCTGATTGTAGTCATAGAAAAAAGAATGAAGGATGCATCAGTAAAAGAGCCATCAGAAGAAATTATTATCAGAACTCGTTCAAGAGTGGGGTGCAGGTGCACAGAGAGAATGAGACACGTTAGGAACCTGAGCTGAGTATATTGGAAGGGGTTTCTTCAAGATGAGTGCTCTAGGGTTTGTATTCTGTCAGTTTGCAATACAAGCCACCTATGTAGTCTTGAAATTGAAATATGCTACAGTCCAATATTGCTGCTTCATGAGACTGGAGGAAGCACAATTTACAGGTGAAAAGGACTGGTTAAGAGCCCCGGTTTACAGGTGTACTGTGAAAGGAATTTTAGGAATTTTTTAGTGAGTTTCATGGAAGAGAAAAAGGCATGTGAAACTTTTTCTGTTGAAACTGCAGTTTTTCTTAAAAGTACAATACTAACATCTCAATTCCCTTGTCTCTTATAGCTCATTAAGTTAGTCAATATATAGTTAATATACAGTCAAAGAAGGACTAGGCCTCCAAGGAAGAAAGCACAAGTAATGAAAACATCAGAATTGTGGCTGAAGACATATCCAAAGAAAGCCAGGCTTCAAGATAGAGATGCAATATCCAGGCCTGCATGTCTTTCTAAGGAATAGATAGTAACTTGAGATCATATTGTAATTAGCACTACCTAGTACAGAAAGTCCAGATAGGCATAGACACCCAGTGTCTGACTAGAACATCTGGAGCCATCCCTTTCCAAAAAGGCCTTTGTTCTTTTCATATACCCTCGCTACGAGACTCATTTCCCTGTTGGCTTACCATTAGCTGGGGAACTATACTTGTAATCTTCTAGGTTGATTGTAGTTTGACCCATGTTGTGACTTTGCTCTAGAAATTACTCTCCACAAATGACTTCATTGGCCACCCATTCAGGATCCCTTCTGGAAATACAAAAGCTGTTCTCCTTATCTTTATTTCCAATAAAACTCTCCTAGCTTCCTCCTTTGGTTTTTAACTTGATCCTTGACCCATAAGACCATGAACTCGGCCCATGTGCCATTTGTGAGGAGTTATATATGTGTGAGGAGTTATATTTTTTCTGTATCTTTTTGGAGGCCCAACAAGATAACTAGAAGGAAGTAAGAATTTGACTTTGTTTCATGGGACCTTGAAAATATTTTCACTGGATTCTAGATTGTGACTAATTGAGTTAATCAAAAATTGTCATCTTTTGTTTGTCAAATGATAAAAGGTATCAATAGGCAGCATAGAAAACAATGATGCCTTTGTATTTGGGGTTTCTCTAATGGGATATCTTTTATCTTGCAAACTGGCCTTTATATTCCTTACCTTACTTTTTTGGCAGTTATAAAATGAGTCTCCTATTTCATACAACTTTTTGGAGTTGGTTTTGGCTTACAGCTTACACCAGTGTGTCTGACAAGTCAGCTGGAGATTATGGGACAAGTTTTGGTAGTTCACCTCTAGAGGGATGCTGTTAGCAGTATCAGAAAATGGTTTTCTCCTGGAAATCATTTTTCTTTCCAGTTTGAAGCTCCTAAACTCCTAGAAAATGAGAGTTCATCTATAACGGTACCAGAGATAAATTATTTTATAGGCTACATAACCCTCATTCCCAGGTTAGAAGGGAACTGGAAATCATCCACACCCTGGAAGACACACATAAAGGCTTTGATCCATCCACTGTCTGAGCAAGGGTTTCTCATGTGACCAGAGAGATATTCACCTTGAGACATAGTAGCCAGAACCAGTATCTGTGGGACATCAAGGAAAGTTAGCTCCAAAACTATGGATATTTATAAGTCCAAAACAGTATAGCCCAAAGGAACATCTGCAACCTGTCCCTTGCTCTTCTTTCCTACTACTCTCTCTCTCTCTTTTTTTTTTTTTTTTTTTTTTTTTAGACAGGGTCTCACTTTTGTAGTTTAGGCTGGACCTACGTAGCCCAGGCCAGCCACAAATTCACAGCAATCCTCCAGTCTCTGCTTCCTGAGTGCTGAAATTACAAGAGTGAGACACCATGCCTAACATTGTGATGTGTGGTACTGATTGCTGATGGGTGCTGAGTTACCATGCTGAGCATTGTGGTATGTACTTCCCGGGAAACAAACTCAGGACCTTATGCTTGCAAGGCAGAAGTCTCTTTCTTCCTAATATTTAAGACCATTAAGATATTAGTTTTTCTTGGGTTGTTCTTCTAGAGTCTGTAATAGGACCTAAACAACCCTAGTTCTGGCACACCATATAAGGCACTCAAACCACATGGTCAGATTATCTTAATTGAAAAGCACTGGGTAGTGGAGACCCACATGCCCCAGTCACAGGCACTGGTGTCTATTTTGTGTCCCCTGCATAGTTTACCTAGAGTGTCACTGGTCTCACTCAGTGAGGTGGTGGTCATGGAGGCAGGGAGGTCCCAGCCCTGTGCCTTCGAGTCTAAAGGTGCTGCATGAGTTTCAAGTGGATTCCTCTGTGTACACTTTATCTGGAATGTCTCTGGCTGACTCAGTACAGTGGGTGTGGAGGCAGGGAGGCCCCAACTCACGATACACACATCTATTGGCCCCGCCTGTGGTTCCAGCAGGCTCCTCTGCACACATTTTACTTAAAGTGTCCCTGGGTACACTAGTGTGATTGGTGCGGAGGCAAGTAGGCCCTATCCCTGTACCTCCACACCTACTGGTCCTGTTACAGATTTCAGCTGAGCTGAGTATTCTTTACCTGGCACATCCCTAGACTCACTCCCGCAGTCGGTGGCATTGAGGCAGGCAGGCCCTGTTCTGTGAGTAGCTGTAATGGCTCTGCCTGAGGTTCTGGCGGGCTCAGCTACTCTCCTATACAGAGTCCCTGGGTGTGCTTCTGCAGTCAGCGTGAAGCAGTCAGACTGCAGCCCATGCACTGCTGTAATCTACCTTTGGTTAATTTTAAAATCACCATCTTCTAAATTATTTCAGCTCATTCCTCTCCTCAATCTTTCCCTATTATCATCTAAATTCTACTGATTTTACTTCCATCTTTAATACTTCGTTTTCTTTCTGTTCTCGGTGCTATTACTTGAAGAACTATATGAACCTGTCTCCTATCTCCTTTGATGCTTCACAATGTCACCAGGTTAGACTGTTCAGAAGCACAGCACTACTCTGTTTTTAACACCCTTTGGCAACTTCATGAACTTTCTGAAGAAAGCCAAAATTCTTCAATTGGTGTACTAAATTCTTTCATGTCTTTCCCACCTAGTGATCTGATAAAACAGATTTACAGTGTTTCAAACTTCCCCAAATGCCTGGGCCTGTACACCTTGGTGAATGTGATAGTCTTTCCATCATGTTCCTGAGTCATCTTTCCATCTGGTAAATTCCATGCATCTTTTTAAAATTGATTTTATTGGTATATTTTATATACACATCATGATCACAATAGACATTAAAAGTTTGTACCGTACATGAGATGACTTAAATCTCATTTTTTCCTATTTCCCCACCCATCTTACAACCCCCTGCCCCCTGTATACATAAGCTTTGTTTCCTTTATTTTAACCATCAAACATTGTCTTACTCTTCTTTACTTAACCTTACCCGCTTTTCCCCTTTGAATATTTTCTGTTGCACAATATCTGTCTTACATTTTAGAACTCATTTATATCTTCAGTTTCTTATACCAGAGAAAAGATATGGTATTTACACATGTGACCTATTTATTTCACTTATGAGTATGTCCTCAAACTATGTCCACTTGAATATGAATGACACAAATTTGTCATTCTTTATGACCAAGTAATATATTCCATGCATCTCTGCAATCTCTGCATCATCATCTTGCCTGTAAAAAGTCCTTCTCTTCATTCAAGGAGAGTCTAATGTTCTCTTGTTTCACCACTATAATTATAACTTACCTCTATTATGGCATTTAAGGTACTGAGCTGTTTTTATTTTTCTCAGTCTATTTTACTACAATGTGAGCATCTCACAAGAAGAAAAATGATCTGCATTAGTTTGAATATCTTCATAACATATTTTTTCTTTATGAGCATATAGAAAATGTTTATTGAGGAAAAAGCCCAAATTTATCATGAGAAAATTTAAAATCTTTTAAATTTTCCAGAAGCATATTCAGTATCAGCTTTTCTATATTTATCACTGGATTATGTCTCTCCTTCAGGTAAATTAGATTAATTGGTTTCTAGGCTTTTGTATCATTTAACCTTTTCTACTGTTTTGAATGAATAATTCATTAATTATAGAGCAACAATAAGTTCACTTATTCTATAAGACATTAAGTTTTAGGTTAACTTGTTATGCAATGACATACATTTTATATATTTTTTACAAAACTGTGCACACACTCTCCTTCTTTCAAATTTTTTCTTCAAAAGTGCTTAAGTATAATTGTTTTACTACACTATACACACATATCTAAAACATTATTTTTGATGGCTCTATATTCTTTCTTGTGACTACATTCTATTTATCTCACCAATTTTCTCTTTGAATATTTTGGTCATCTCCATTCATTTAGTGCTGTATCATTGCTACAGTCAATACCTTAGTTTTATTCCTACCTGTGCTTTAGTCATGATTTTGTTTTGGAGCTTGGGAGCAAAGCATATGTACAACTATTTATAATGATGAGATACATTCGAATTTATTTTTTAGAGGGTATAGAGACCTAATATCTGTTCCCTAAATTTTTCTGTTAATTGTTGAATATCTCTGGCATTATTTTTGCTAAATAAATCACTACATGCAGTGATTTAAAATGATCTTTTACCAAATTGCCTTATATATTAAAGTATATTTCTGATATACTTTAAGTATATTTCTGATATACCAAATTGCCTTATATATTTAAGTATATTTCTAAAAAAAGAATTAATTGTGCTTTTGATATCTCAGTTCTTTTTTTCCTAGGATTTCAATATTCACTTTTAAATTACAGTGACTTTATTGTGTCGTGTTGTCTACAAACTTTTATCTCTTTTATGTACACATCATAATCACAATAGACATGGAAAGTTTGTACCATACATGACATGACTTAAATCTCATTTTTTCCCATTCCCCTGCCCACCCTACAACCCCCCTTCATCACACAATTTTTTATTGTTTTCATTAACCGGTGTTCCTAAATTACAGAATAACGGTTTTTTAATTTTAATAAATAAAATGTCTTTGTGATATTGTTTTGGGATGGCCTTAAATGTTTAATTTTGAGAAAACTAATATTTTTGACATGAGTTTTTCTACTCAAGAAACTGTATGCTTTACCATTTATTTAAGATAATATTTATATGCACAAATATTGTGAGAGGGAACAGTTTAAAATTATTCTTTTGAATTAGTTATTGTTGGTGTAAAATAAGACTATTTATTTCCACTTGATCTGATGTATTTCCCTTCTGAACTTCTCAATTAGTTATAGTATACTGTCAATCTTTTCTTCGAGACCTTTAAAACAAATAGTTTATCAATCTAATATAATGGTATTAGCTAAATGTTTAATTTAAAGTCAAGAATTTATAAATGTCCATTCTCCTCCTCTTCCTCTTCCTTCTACTCAACATTATACTCTATGTAATGGTTGTATTATATTGGTCAGATTATTCTCAAGGACGTTGAATTATTATGTTGGTGCTAGGAACCTCAAAATTATCTCTTCTTGTAAAGAAATATCATTAAGGGCCAGGGATTTAGCTCAGTGGTTCCAGTGCCTGTCTTGCAAGCACAAGGGCCTAGGTTCGATCCCAGGAAACCACACATCATACTGGGCGTGGAGACTCACACCCAGCAGCAATCAGTACCACACACCACAGTGCTGGGCGTGTTGGCTCACGCCTGTAATCCCAGCACTCAGGAGACAGAGTGATGTGAGTTTGAGGCTGAGCTCAGGGCCAGCCTGAACTACAACGCGAGACCCTGTCTCAAAAAAAAAAGAAAAGAAAGAAAGAAAGAAAGAAAGAAAGAAAGAAAGAAAGAAAGAAAGAAAGAAAGAAAGAAATATCATTATGTATTACTATGTCAGGTAAGAAAGCATTAAGGACACTCATAGAGGAGTTGTCATAATACAATCTGAATTCCTATCCCTGATCTACTGTTCAATTCTCTACTCCAATATAACCACAGTACTCTTATGTAAGTACTACAGTCAAAGCAATTAAATGGTTTTCAGTCTTTCTGGTGTTAGATTTTACTGCTATGATTTACAACATTGACTCTTTTCTATATCTTTGTACTCTATTTCCTTCTATTTCTCTGTGACCTCGTCAAGGATCTATAAAGAACCATGATTTTCTTTTTTCCTAAGATAATCTCTCTTAACAATTTCTTATGCACTGACAAGCTTCTGGAACTAATCACACAAGGTGAGAGTTTTGTCCAAGAAAACTATAAAACAAACAAACAAGCAAAGACAGAATATAGCCTGTGATCCCTCATATAACATGCACCTACCAGGATGGCATGTTAGCTTTTGCTCACAGCTTTTGTGATGAAATGCCTTAGAAACATCAAGAGTGAGATGTAAGATTCCCACTTTCATCTAGATGCAAGCAATTTTCTCCATACCACATTTCAGGATTTATTTTATTACCATAAATATCAAGTAATAAAAGTAGCATGCCTGTGAATTTAACTGTCATTGTAATTCAGCATCCCAGACACTTAAATTCCATGCATCATCAGCCATGTGATTACAAAAAATAACATCTTCTTTTAGGATTGCTATGAAGCTTTTTGAATCATGGACTCTAAATTCAACTGAGATTTAACAATCTTAAACTTGCCATTTTCTCTTTGTAGGCACTCAAGTGAACTCGAAATAATCTTTCCCACACTACAGCTCTTTCAGTCATTATTACTGTCATAATAATCAACTGAAGCAGCCACTTAGTCTGCTAAGGCACAAATTTCAGTTGTCATTTCTTCACAATCAACCACAAATGATAGCTTGATGACTTTTGAGGCCACCACATGTTGTGCTTTGCAAGAACTGATTTTCCCAATGGAAGACAGCTCACCACTGTGCCCCCCCCAAAAAAATATGATCAAACTAAAATCCTTTTTTTGACAGTCTATGTCCCGCACCATTTGTGTGTGAGTTTGGACTGAAGTGCCAGAAACTACATGGTTCTTTGAATGGGCAAAGCTTAATATAAAGAATTATTAACTGTAACTTAAGTAGAAATACATTATTGGCAGCATGAAGGACTGTATAGTAGGAACATAGGATGACTATAAAGTGTCAGAAATAAGTCTACATGATTTTGGGAAAAATAATTTCACAATTAATTTATGATTAGGTACAGTTTTCCTATCAACAGGCTGACTATGGTATGTCAAGACATAACTCTATTTTTACCTTTAGTCACACCTAAAACTCCAGTGGTCTGGTGGTGCTGTGATTTTCCAGGGCAGGATTGAACCAGCTGAAGACATCTGAGGGCGGAACAGTCTTCATTCACATAAATTCTTCAGTGTTGTACGATTGTTGCCACCACTCTGAGTCATTTATTACTTCATTTTATCCTTTAATTTCTTTGCCTTTTATTCTTTTAATAAATTAAGTTATTGGTATATTTTAGGAATTCAATATAATCACATTAACACTGAGAATTTGTACCTATTCATGATATATATTGATTCTTATTTTTTCCCTTTACCCTGCCCTCCCTTCAACCCCCACCCCTATATATATAAGCTTTGCTTACATTTTTCTTTTTACCACCAAATTTTTTCTTTCCTCTGCCCCTACTCCCAATTCTCCTTTCCCTTTTTATTCTCATTTCACAACACCTACCATGCATTTTGGACCTCATTTACACCTTCAGTTTCTCACCCTTGAGAAATGATGTAGTATTTATATGGGTGTTCTATTTATTTCACTTATGAGTATAGCCTTAAGGTGTATCCATGTAGCTATAAATGTCTCTAATTTGTCATTCTTTGTGGGTAATACTGCATTTTATTTAAAATAAAAACACATCTTTTTAAACCAGTTTCCAGTGGATGGACACTTGGACTATTTCCAAGATTTATCTATTACAAACTGTGCTGCTGTAAACATGGGTGCACATATGTTGCTGTGGCATGATGCTTTTAATTCTTCCCTGAATATACCCAGCAGGGAAATAACAGAATCAAATGGGACCTCTATTCCTAGTTTTTTAAAGAATCTCCACAGTTTTGCACCATTTTACATTCCCACCAAGAGTGGTGAAGAGTTCCTTCCTCCCCACAGCTCTACAAACACTTGTTATTGTTTGATTTCTTGATAGCAGCCTTTCTTTCTGGAGTAAGTTAAAATCTCAGTGTTGTTTTCGTCTGCATCTCCTGATGTACAGAATAAAGGTGTGGCAAGCTCAGTCTTTGTCATTGCTCCCCAGAGCAACACTAATCAGGCCTAAAGCTCAGTTTCTTCTCCAAGTCTCTTTTCCTTTCCTTATTAATTAATTTTCCTAGTGCTGTCATGGCTCATAGGAGAGTAGGACTTACTACAAATATTTTAGTAATGTCTCCTTTCCCAGTGCCTACAACAAATAACTTGGGAATAATATGCATAAAGAGTAGTCATTATGCTTGTCCTAAGACAGAACAAAGTAGGAAAACCACCATCTCTTTAAAACTTAGATCCAGAGTACATCCACGCTTGAACGAATATTTTATGGACAATTTTAAAATTCAAAAAAATGATTTTGCTTATTTGAAATATACAAATTTACTGTCTAAATTTTAATGTAAATTTTAAGATTTGTTATAGTGCTAATTGGTACAATGCTTATATGTTAGATATAATCTCAGCAAACTACTTAAATTCTTGAAGTTTCAATTTCCTCATTTGTAACAGGAAGAGATGATAGAATAGAATTTCTGTCAGGATAAGACAGATTTTAACATGAAATACTGTAGTGCTAGGAACATAGTAATGGCTAACTGTACAATGCTGATTATTATTTTTAATAATATACTTTATTATTAAAATTAGCATTGAGTTTATATAATATCTATAAATAATTGTTCACTTTTCACTCAAAATCATGTTATTGTAAAAATATTTCCAAATATAATTACATTTCATTTAATTGCTTTGTAATTAATTTTTAAAATTATTTTGTTTTGTACATAAGGTAATATAGCCACATTATTTTGATAAAAATACATAAGGCAATGCCATTTATTATAAGAAAAAAATATTAGTGGTTTCTATAAATATAATTTTTCTACTTTTAAATTATCTCAAAATCATAAGACAATTTTTTAGTATTGAATTCTACATATACAGTGGTACCTTGGTTTACAAATTTAATTTGTTCCATGGTCTTGAAAAGATGATCACATTCGTGCTACATATTTTTGTGATTATATTTACAGAGCATTCTTGAAATGACAAAATTATAAAGATAAAAAGCTAATGAATGGTTGCCAGTGGCTATATACATGAGCAATGATATAGTTTTAATGGAGAAGCACAAGGAATTTCTTTGTAGGGACAGAGCTGTTCTGTATCTTTGGCTATAAAAGTTATATATGAACTTATGAATTTTTAAAAAATTTATAAGCTACATAAACACACACCAAAAATCACTGCTAAAATTTGTAGTGTAATTAATTGAACTATGACAATGACAATGTCAATTTCTTGGTTTCGATATTATGATTATGTAAGGCAGCACCATACTAGGAAGCTAAAAGAAGTACACAGATATCTCTCTGTTGCTTTTTGTAAAACACAATGCCTATCATTGTGTCAAAATAAAAATTACAAAACTAGGAGCCTATCTTTTATTTGAGTCATAATAGTTTCCACTAAAATATAATTATATATAAAAAACTAAACATTATCAGTTTTGACCCATGTATCTTAAGATGTTCTAGCACATGTAAAAATCACAGGCATGTTAGAAATAATGTGTGTGTGTCTGTGTGTGCATGTGCACACATGCACGTGTGTCTAGCTAAGGCACTTCCATCCTGTAAAATATAGTATGGGATTTTAACTTTGCAAAAAATAGCATCAATTATAATGCCAGTTCATACCTGAATAATATTGGAATTTATTAGCAAGTCATTCAATTTGAGGGTGATAAACATAGAATTTTGTCAGATAAAAATATAGAATAAAATTAATTTGCAATTATTTTGAGAAATAAATCATGTAAGGCATTTTGAACCAGTGTTGATATATGGTGGATGCATATAGCAGAGGGTAATGAATTTCATGTATAGGTTTGAATAATGTTTATAATTCAGTCTTGTTATAAAGTAAAGAAAGTGCAATTTGAGGCAAATAAATAAGTACATATTAGATGGTAGAAACCTACCATAAAAGATGAATGGGATAATTAAGGTTCAAAACTTCTTTACAGGCTGGGAAGACTGACTGAAACTAACATTCTAAACTCACATTTAAGTATGAAAGCAGTATAACAGAGAAAATATCTTGGCAGGATAATATCTATCCTTGTGTGATATAGTACACAGAGTGTATTCAACTGGAAAGCATTGAAATTCTGCCAATACTAAATGATAATGAATCCTTAACAATGGCATTAACTCCACTGAGCATCAACTTCCTCATTTGCTAGGTGTAAATGGTGATGATGTGATCATGCTTTTGATGATGAGGATGATGATGATGATGATGATGATGATGATGATGATGATGTTTGATGTTTGATGATGCCTATCTAGAGAACAACTGAGAGGATTAAACAAAGCTACAGGAAAAGTACCTAGAAAGAACTTGATAACACTAAATATTCTCAGCTGATGCTTGTTGTTTGAAACCATTGTTTCTTTTACTTGAAAAGTTTGCATGAAGATAAAGTCACGTACAGATAAAGTTGAGGAGTTTAAAGAAATCATGACAGATGGGGCATCACCATTTTCATGTCAACCAATAACTTGCTGTGATTTGAGAAGTGTAGTTTAATACCTGCCCTTTACAGTAAGCCTGATCCAGAATTTCATTCTGACTGACATTTACCAGTTATCTGATTTAGGAAAATTACCAAACCTAAGTCTTTTCATCACTTGTAACAGGGAATAATAGTAGTGACTGAATCATAACGTTGTTTCAAAGATGAAAAGAGATATTTAAAAGACTTGGAAACAAGTAATAACTTAGAAATGATATTTTCTTTTATTACTATTATATGACCATTATAAATGTTGTCCTTTACTTCTATAATATACTCAAAGACTTAAATGTCATCATATTCCAGGGAACATTTCAAATTTTATAAATGGAGGAAGAAATATTTTCTTTAGCTTTATGCTAATCTCTTAGTTATATTAGCATAATATTTCTGGAATACCGTATCTTGTTCTATCCTTATTAGTTTTTTATGTTAATACCTTATGTCTATTCTTATTATTGCTTCTTATTTCAACCCAAGGTTTTTATAGCTTTGACATGAACAATTACTTTAATTTTTTTTCTGGTTTCTAAATACAGTGAATTTCAAGAAGATTAAGGATAGGTTTGGGTCAATTGTTAAACTCATAATTTTTCCGGGAAGAAAGTTGATCTATATTAAGTTGTACCTGTATAACTATTTCCATTCTTCTCATTCCTATCAAATTTCATCCCCCTAGCATCCTTGAGCAATACAACATGTTTATATTGAAGGCTTTTGATGAGTATGTTGCATATATGTCTTTCTACATATTGTGGACCATATTTTCAGAAATTATTTCAGTTATTCCTTTAAAGGTTAATAATATTTTATTTTTTGACTGCTCACTATTTGTCAAGCATGTAGCATCTCTTTATAACTTAGATCAGAACTTATATGTTAATTTTAATTTTGAGGATAATGTGACTTGAGGATATAATGCCATTAGAATCCAGGAAACAAGCTGATACTATATTCAGTGTCAGGTTATTAACCCACACTGAAAGTCTAGAAAAATAACTAATTCCTCTTTGTGTCTAAAAAGCTGATGTTGTGTTCAGCTTTATACAGATCATAACAAAAGTCTAATCTAATTTACTCTGATTTACTCATTGCTAAATAAAAATACCCAGCACCCAAAGTTAAAGGAGGAAGGGTTTATTTCAGCTAACTTTGTACAAGTTTTGGTTCATAGCTGGCTTGCTCCAAGTCGGGGTAAAATGGCAGAAGGTCATCACAGAAGAGAAACAGCCAATGGTGGGCAGAAGCAGTAAAGTAGAGAAGAAACAGTGGGCAAGAGCAGCCCTTCTTCTGTTCCTTATACTCTCTCCAGGCTATATGGCCTTAGGGTGGGGAGAACTCACACCCAAGTTGGACATTACCATCATCCATGGCCAGAATTATGCCAAACAAATCTGTGGACCAAGTAAATGATCACACACCATTGATTGCAGAATTACACACTTAATTCCAGCATCACATGTTTAAAGCCAGCATCATATATTTACAGCCAGCATTACACACTTATGCTTAAATCATAATTTCACAAATATTATAAAAAGTCTTCCTTCTCAACATAAGGTGACAAGAATCTACATGTGAAAACGGAGTCCAAAACAGTACATAGCAAAAAAATAGCTTGTGTATTCTCTTTTTTCCTCTTGTAATTAAGGACTGTAGATCTATGGTTGACTTAAAACCACTTGTAGTAACCCCTGCTGGAGTGCTCCTTGGATTATCCTATAGTATGTGCCTTTTTGGACTCATCTCATTTTTCATTGGCCATTTTGACTTCTACAATCGGTTTGTGCTTTGTGTTTCCTGTTCCATCCCATGGCCACTGTCCTTATGTTTGTTTACATTTCTTTTGCTTTGTAGAGGCAACCCTTACCATCAGTATTACTTGAGATGGAAGTCAATTTACTTTCTCTTGTCTTTGATTTGTTTTACTAACCACAATGCAGGGCTGTCTACTACTCTAGAATGTTTGAAGAAATTTTTAACAAGGTAGTTTTCACTTTTTATTCTCCTCCTTTAGTGTTTTTTGATTGGACTTCTGTGGGGACCAGAGGCAGGGTTTGGATCCCATATATCCCCATGTTGATTTCTATGCACATCTGTAACCCCTTTCAAATTTCAACTGTTTCTGAATCTAATTTCTATGACTAGACTTTCACTCCTCAAGTGTAAGTGGGTTTCAGAAGCTTCTTCATTCTCATGTAAATAATCTCAGTGCTGGGGATACTAACCCACGGTGCATGCAGCTTAGAAAATTCTCAAGCTGAGAGCCCCTGCTATGTAAAGATATAGAATTTTTCTTGTAATGAATGTCTGAGACTGAGGGCATTGAAAACTATCTTCTTTAAGCTAAGGCTGGAGTCAAGAAACAGCAGGAAGGAGCTAGAAAAAAAATCTGGGAAGAAGTTTTTCTTTCTTTTTTCTTTTTTTTAAGGAAACCTATACTGGTATTTGTCTTTGATTTAAAACATTTGCTGCAGTTCCTTAAAAGTTCATAACTCACATCAGTATAAGCATATTGGATGATGTTTTTTTTTTTTTTTTTTTTTTTAAATTGAAATCTTTATTGGTACATTACATATATACATCATGATTGCATTCAACAATGAGAATTTGTACCAGTATATGACACAACTTAATTCTCATTTTATTGGATGATGTTTTAAGACTATTCTTTTTACACTTATGAAAGTGCTGCAATAACTTTTTCATTATTCTTAACAATTACACTTGCTTATAAAATGATATTAGGATCATAATGTCCTACATTTGCTCTTTGGACCCATTCCGATCCCCATTTCTGGGCTTCTCCATCTGTCTCTCATCTGCAAGTACTGGGTCCTGATAAGAAATTTCAGTCTTTTTCTCCAGAGAACTAGCTCTTGGCTGAAGTATGATTCCTCTCACAGAGATGCCTGTGTGGTGAAGACTTGCAATCACCACTGCCTTACTATCTGTGAATCACACTACTCAGAAATCCACTACTGGTGGATTAGATGGTAGGGAAGAACTTCTTGAACCAGCCATTAGAAGGTACTATTTAGAAAATAAACTAGGTGGAAGTAATCAGAAGCAAATCAAGAATTTCTGTAGAAAAGTTGACAAGCCATAAGCAAATATTTAACACTAATGTGAAATAAGCATATGAACATATAATTAATATTTATTGTACTTTGAAATAAAACTTTAGACTAGTGATAGTATTTTGCCTGAGTAGACTTCTAAAAATTAATACTGATGAATGCCAACAAATATTAATCACATTGTCACTGGATATAACTTCATGTGTAATATTACACATTGTGTAATATTTGAAACTTGTACACTACATAAATTCTTCTTCTAAATAATGTCTGAATGCTGGTTTCTCTATATATCTTATAATTTTTTTCACCTTTTAGTAAGCAATATCCAAAATAACAGGTCTTATACATCTGTAGGAGAAAATAGCTTTAAATATTCAGAATAGCAAATCTGGAAGTACATATATGTCCTTTGACAGGTGAAGGGATAATTTATAATGTTTATGTACATTTGAATATTATATAGCAAAGAAAGTTTATGAACTTCAGATAATCATAAAACTGTCATGACTCAGCAATATGCTAAAAATTCAGTTAAAAATGAATCATAGAAGAGCAGATATTTTGTGATATAATAACATTTTATAAAACACAAAATACAGAGTGAAGCATATTTATATTTAGACAAATATACTTAAAAATATAAAGAAATAATTTTTTTTGTTTTGTTTTTGAGACAGGGTTTCGCTTTGTAGTTCAGGCTGGCCCTGAGCTCAGCCTCAAACTCATATCACAGCAATTCTCCTGCCTCTGCCTCCCGAGTGCTGGGATTACAGGCGTGAGCCACCACACCCGGCACCATGGTATGTGGTACTGGTTGCTGCTGGGCGTGAGTCTCCATGCCCAGTATGGTGTGTGGCTACTGGCGATCCAACCCGAGTCCTTGTGCTTGCAAGACAGGCGCCGGAACCACTGAGCCAAATCCTCGGCCCAAAGAAATAAATTTTTAAATACTGATGATTACACAGTAATTCTAAAAGGAATGTTAAAGGATAATATAGTGTTATTGGACCAAAAAGTAATGGAGCAAAGAGATTTAGAGATAATTGAGAAAGTTTTGAGGATACTGTATGATTAAGTAGCCTAGTAGCTTCATGGATATTTATTTTAACTTGCATCTACTTTCATGCATTATTTTGTATATATGCATATTTAAGCAATATAATTTTATAAATCGAGGCCATATTTGAAAAAAATTACTAAAATTTTATCTGAGGTTCAAAATTTTTAATCTTTTAAATTGATTTGTTTTCTGTTACTATGTGTATCTAAGTCATTTGTATAAACTAATGGGTAGTTAATCTCCAAAGCAAGGTGTATGGTTATTCTTTAGTATTTACTGAGACTGATTCCAAGAATCTCCCAGGTATCATTAACTGTTTTTAATACATTGACTGATATTTATTTATTCTCTGCTCAATATTTTTGATAAGCAGTGGGGACATTCCTCAATGGAGAAAGCATATAAAAAAGGTGGAGGCATAAAAGAATGCTTTGTCAATGCTTTAAGAGAAGTTTCAAGTTTACAGCAAAATGAGCAGAAAGTACAGAGAACACAAACTCTCGCCCGAAAGATGAGCAGTGAGCCTCACTATCAGCATCCTCCATCAGAATACATTTCCTACAATAGGTAAATTCTATAGATTTGGAAAAATATATCCTGGTATGTATTCATCATTACAATATCAAGCAGAATAATTTCACTGCCCTAAAAATCACCTGCTTTACCTATTCATCAACATTTTTACAACAATTAAATTCAGTGGCTATCAGAGCATTCACAGGAAGATGGAATCTGTGAGAATGGAAAAGAGATACAAAGATGAAGTGAAGAGGCATAGAAGAGGGAAAGGGGAAGTAAGAAGATCAAGTTTTGATATTTTTATGTACCAGGTCCCAGTGATGAAGGTATTAACTATACTCTCAAAAACACGTAGATTTTTCTAAAAACATCGTTCATCATTCATGCATCCATTTCCACCACCTCCACCCCTAGAATTTTTTAACTTCTAAATTGAAATTTGGCACCCATGAAATAATGCTTTCCCTTTCTCCCTTTCTCAAGTTCTTGGCACCACCGTTCTATTTTCTGTCTCTATGATTTTGGCTACTCTGGATGTGACACAAAGGTATAATCATTCAACATTTGTCCTCTTGTTAACAGCCAGTCTTACAGCTTTCATGTTTTATGTCTTCAGGGGTTGTCCATGTTATAGCATATATTGGAATTTTCTTTCAAGAGCTGAATACTAGCTTGCTATAAGTATATATCAATTTTGTCACCCATTCATTGTTGATGAGTACTTAGGTTGTTTTCCTCTTGAGTATTGGGAACAATGCTGTATGCTGCTATGAGGATGCAGATGTCTTTTTGACTCCCTCTTTTTATATTTAGAGTGTATACAAGAGTAAAATGGCTAAAATCAACACAATTGCAAAATTTAAAAACCTCAAAATTAACAAAAACTGTACTCCTTGTAAAAATTTTGAAAAATGTTTTCTTACAAAAAGCATGACCCAAACAATTTTTCACCAAAAATACTTGTATGTTCATTTAATAATTTAAATCATTTTATTCAATATTTCAAATGGTATTTTATATTTATTTAAAATATGTCAAATGGTAATTAAAAATTATATTTGGTAATTAAAATTTAAATTTTTCAAATGGTAATTTAAAAATAATATTTTAAAAATTAAATTATATTATCAAATTATATTTGAGGAACATGGTGATACACTGTAAAAATATAATTAGTCTCAGTGCATAAATATCTTGCTACATAACTGTTCCTTATGAGTCTCTTTCACTGTATAACTTGTTAGCATCCTTATTTTACTGATCAATTGTAGTTTTACTGTTTAAATTTCCCTAGTTTGGGCTGGGGAGATAGCTCAGCTTCACAGTGTCTGGCGGGCAAGTGTGAGAGGCCCTGAGTTCTACTCCCAGTATCCAAAAATATATTTAAAAAAGACATTTCTTTAGATTCTGCTTTTCTCATAGGAGGTCCCAATAAAGAACTGTGAGTACGTCAGAGTGATACTTTCTTTCTTGTATTATTTCTTTGTAGTGTCGGCCATTAAACTCAGAATCTCATAACTTGATAAGCAAGTGCCTTACTTTTGAATTACATGTCCAGAACTTAGTTTATAATTATCTGAAACACATTTTTGGGTATAGATCTCAAATAGGCCATATTTGTATTTGACTGAAATATTAACTCAAATAGAATAAAAGGATTTTCCATATGCTAGATGTACAGATATGATTTGTGAAAAGAATTCTATAAAGCATTATGCTTGAATAGGGATTTTGAACTCATTTTGATAAAATTAGTGAACTTTCTAAATGCCCACAGATGACATTTTGTGCTTCCTTAATTGATCTCACATAAATGTGAAATCCAATAATGGAGGGCTCAGAAGTAGAGAGTAAAATGATTTCCAGTCACTGGGGAAAGGGGAAATGTTAACCAAATAGTATAAAGTTAGATAGAAAGAATGAATGTTAATGGTTTATTATACAATGCAGTAAATATAATAGACAATGATGGCTAGGCATGGTGGCACATGCCTGTAATCCCAACACTGGAGGGGCTAAGGCAGGAGAACTTCCATGAGTTTGAAATTAGCCTGAACTACCTAGTGAGTTAAAGAGCAGCCTGAACTATAAAGTGAGACACTGTCTCAAAAAAAACAGACACATTGACGCATACACACAATAATAATGTATTTTGCATTTCAAAATTAATAAAATAGATTTTGCAGAAAAAATGATATTTGAGGTGATATATTTGTTAATTCAGTATTATTTAAACTTTTCATAATGTAAATGTATCAAAATATCACATGGTAATCCATAAATGTTCACAATTACTATTGCCAATTAAAATATCATCAACGCAAAAAAGAATCTAAGGAGAGAGACTTTTAGAAGTCATATGTCTCCCTGACAAGTGCTTTTTGTAAGTAATAGACATTTAAACTGAAGATGGATAATAATGGATAGATATTCCAGACAAACACAATTTATACACACAATGTATGTAGTTTATAATGGGATATTACTGAGTCTTAATGAAGAAATGCTCAACATCACGAGTCATTCAAGAAATGCAAATAAAAATAACACTGAGACTCCATTTCATTCCACAAAGAATAGCTGCTATCATGAGATCAAACAGCAATTAATGATGGCAGGGCTGTGGGGAGAAATGAACTCCTCTCCACCTTTGGTGGGAATGTAGAATGGTGCAACCACCGTGGAGATTTCTCAAAGAACCAGGATTAGATATCCCATTTGACCCAGCTATTTCCCTGCTTGGTATCTTCCCAAAAGATTTAAAAGCATCATACCATAGAGATATATATGTACTCATGTCTATAGCGGCAGAGTAAGTAATAGCTAAATGCCCATCAACTTGTGACTAGATAAAGCAGATGTATTTTTAAAAATAAAATGGAGTACTAATAAGCCATAAAGAATGATAGAATAGAGACATTTATAGCTAAATAGATGAATCTTTAGGCCACACCATTAGGAGGCCCAGCACAAATGCAGGAAGTGAAATAGATAGGACACACACATGTTAATACCAAATTGTTTCTCTGATGTGAGAAACTGCAAGTGTAAATGAAGACCAAAATATATAATATGACTCTTTATATGATCCTCTAGTATGGTTCAATTAAATACATACATAAAATAAGTATGCAAAGTCAGTGATATAGCTTTCAAAGGCACTAACAGACTGCTGGACACAAACTTTGAGATCTTCAAAAATCTCTTAACTGATGAGGATAAATTCTTTTGGGGGATATTTTTATCTTCTGGAAGTTCTATTCTCAGCACTAACATAGTGCACACTAAAAACAAGCCACCTTGAATGTTAGCATAATGGTTATTGAAAGACCACCAGTGGGAGTCTCAGGAATATTTCCATAAGAAAAATGTTATGTTAATAAAAAAAGGAAACAAAGCCTATAGGGGAGGGGGGTTGTAGGGTGTATAGGGGAATGGGAAAAAATGAGAATTAAGTCATGTCATATCATGTACTGGTACAAATTCTCAATGCTGAAAGTGACTATAATGAGGATATAGAATATACCAATAAAGATTTGAATTTTAAAAATCCAAAGAGCAGGTAGGAGTCTTTATTATGAATGCTTAAGTAACTTTATATATGGAAGCAAAATTGTGCTTATTACACCACCATAAGTGAGACAAATGGCTCTGTACTGGACAAGGGATTCCCCATTTCTTTCCACGATCAATGGCTTAGAAAGTAATTTAAAGAACTCAAAGGAAGTGCACGGTTGGGGTGCGAAATCCAGAATCTGTGTGCTAAACGATCATGGTTATCACTGAAGTAGAACTTTTTGCTAGAATGTTAACAAGAAAGAATTCTCTCTCAAAAAAAACCTGTGTCCAGTTACTCTGGAAGCCAGGCTCACATCCTGGACATTTATGAAGAGAGGACAGACCAGAGCCCGGTGGACACCAATGACACCACAAAGCTCTGGTTGTCATAAACAAACTCCAGACCCACAAGAAGCACAGAGAGGAGAGGGGGTGGCCACAACACCTGCCGCTTTGAGAGGAGCAGCCCACAAACTGGGCCGACCGAAGCTCCACTCACCAAGCGCCATGCCCGCGAAGAAAAGAAGACACAGGTCCTCGAGGCGCAGGAGGCCTGCGGTGTCCCGCTCTAGAAGAGCAGAGCTGCACTTCCCCGTGAGCCGCGTCGAGCGCCACCTGAGAGAGGGGGGCTATGCCAAGCGCCTGAGCTCTGCGACCCCTGTCTTCCTGGCCGGCGTCCTGGAGTACCTGACATCTAACGTCCTGGAGCTGGCTGGCA